>PVKN010043226.1:0-10275 GCA_004027915.1 Capromys pilorides | reverse complement strand
GTGTTTTTCTTGCTGAAAAGTATGGCTGAGGTATTGTGCAGGTGTATACCCAAATATTCAAATGTTTATAAAATATTTATATTGGCTTGAAGATTCTGTAAATTACCATGGGGAAAAGAT
Organism: Capromys pilorides; assembly: GCA_004027915.1. NCBI lineage: Eukaryota > Metazoa > Chordata > Mammalia > Rodentia > Capromyidae > Capromys > Capromys pilorides. The sequence goes on along the minus strand of PVKN010043226.1, from coordinate 10,155 downwards.
GTATCCAAATAAATGGAAGTCACTTCAGAAACAAATGTAAGTCCATTTCAGTTAAATAAATTATTTAAAATAAAAAAAATAAAAAATAAATAAAGTATTCAAAAGATATTTGTTACCTAGAAGTATTAATGTATTTTCAGGGGTATGTTCAAATGATGTAAATGCTTCCTGTTATGAAAAATACAGCGTTTCCCAACAAGGAAGGATAAAATACTGTTTGCATGGGCATAGACTGCCTAATACCTGAGCCATCATTTCTATGATATGGCTTAGTTTATCAGGCTGACTTCAATTTAAACAGAAACTACTAAATGTAGAAGTGTAATTAATACAGAAATTTAAGAGCTTCATAATCTTAGGAAAAGCAGTAAGTGGTGCTCCAAGCCAGCCCTCCTGGGTACCATAGACCAACATGGAGGAAGAGCCAGGCAGCTGTTGGGAAACAGCTGGTTCGTAGCTGGGATGCTAGGGAATTGGTTCAGTGATGGCTGACCTATGGTCTGTGTTGTCTTTAAGACAAAAGATGTTAATGTATGAGTTGTTTTTTTCTAAACTAAAACCTCAGTCTTCAGGTTGAATTGTCATATTGACACTTGCAATAAAGAAGTGGGCTTCGGGATACAGTTTGGACACACGTCTCTAAAAGGTTTGCCACCACTGGCTGCATCAGGCTTAAAAACACACTACTTGAGCTGTGGTCCTGGGCCAGCGGCACAGTTGTCTAGACCGGGAGCATAAGGTCTGCCCCTTCCTACCAGAGCCAAGAGGCAGGATTCAAGCACTGCATCTCCATGCTTGTGCAGGAAGCTGCTTTGCCTCCTTTCTGCCCTTTGACTCTCACGTGAGGGATTTCTTTGTCATCAGGATCCTGTCTGTAAAGGAGCCTGAGACGTTCAGACTTCAGCTTTGGGACATGTGTAATACTAAAGTCTACGTTAGAATAAAAGGGTGAGGATGGACTTTCTTTGTGTCACCAAGGCTGGAGGGTACTACAACTGCTTCAAGGGCAGCAGTGATTTACTTTTTTCTATGCATATAATCCTAGCGCTAGGGAGTCCAGGGCAAGGGAAGTGCCATGAGTTCAAGGCCAGCCTAAGCTACATGGTAAATGTAAGGCTACCCTGAACTGTGTACCAAGACCCTATCTCCAGCCAAAAGAAAAACAAAATGTTCTAAATATTTGCTTTTCAGTTTTCATAAGTTAAAAGTAGACCCCTTAAGTGAGCAGTTATTTTCTATCAAATAATATAGAATAAAAAGGTAGAAGTAGACTAAATGTCATCCCCCTGAAGTGGTTATCTCACCTCTGTCTTCTATTCTGGTTTCCAATAACTCATAGTTCATCTTCCTTCCTCCTCTAAGGTCTAAGACTCAGGGTTTTCCATAGTGAGACCTTGTCTTAAAAAGACAAAAAAAGGGCCGGCGAGATGGTTCAGTGGTCTAAAGTGCCTGCTTAGGAGAGCTCGGGCAACTGCGCGGATTGCAGTTCGATCCCTGGCACCACATGCTGCGCCAGCGCCACCACCAGGGCAGGCTGAGCCAGCCACAAAATGAATAAATAAACAAACAAACACAACAAGCAAACAAATAAATAAAATTTAAAAAAAAAAAGAAAAGAAAAAAAAAAACCTTGAGTCTCTTAAGAAAAAGAAATGCTATGCCTATTAATAGTAATGCTGGTAGTTGAAAAGTTTGGGTTGCTTTTAAATTCTTATGTATATTTGTTAAAGCTCCGACTTCTCAGATCAGCTGTTTATAAGGTGTTTTTTAGTCTTTTGTGTTTATATAGTATATGAAATAATGCATGTCTCAACTTGCATGAAAACAGTAGTAGTACACAAAGCTCCTTGTACCCTTTGGAACCCTACACTGACATTCTCCATTAGTTGGAGACATTTCTGAATCATTTGAGAATACTTTAAATTGTCTTTGTGTCTCAGTACTTCAGGGTGTGTGTCTTTGTTCTCCTTCCTGTGCCTCTCCAGTCCACTGTGCACACACACCCCCAACACACACACACACACACACACACACACACACACTAGGGATTGGACTCATAGCCTCTCACATGCTTGGGAAATGCTGTAGTGCTGAACTGCTTCCCTAATGCAGGGTCTCACTAAATGGCCCAGAGTTGCCTCCAGTCTGCCTCAGTCTCTTAACTAGCTATAGTTACAGTTGGGTACTAATACACCCAGCTTTCAGTTTATACTTTTTAAATGCAAAGCTAAACTTTTGTATGATTATTTGTTGAAAGTGTTTCTTGCTGTGTTGCCCAGGCAGGTCTCTAGTTCCTATTAGCCAGTTCTCTTGCAGGTAACTGGAACTACAGGCACATGCCACTGCGCCAGCTTCATTCCTACATTTTCACATGACTGTTATGTTTAAATGTACTTTTCTTGGCCTTTTTTCTTTCCTTTTTTTTTTAAATGTGTTTGGTACAGGGTCTTACTACCCAGACTTGGACTTGGAGTGATCCTTTTGTTTTCAGCTTCCCCAGAACTAGGATCACAGGTGCACACAACGAAGCCCAGTCTCAGGAATCTGCTCAGCATGCCTAAGGGTGAAGCTGGAGTGGCATATGGTGCCAGGGATTGAACCCCAGTCCTTGCGCTTGCCTAAGCAGGCGCTTAGTCTTCTGAGCTATCTTCCTGGCTCTGACACTTTTTTTAAAATAGAGAGGAATTTAATATAATAACTTCTACTGGAGTTGATACATTGTTTTCATGCATTCATCAGGTATCTGTCTGATACATTTAAATTCTTATGTCTAGGTTTGTGAAAATGAGCAGTTCTGTGCTACTAATATTTTATAAAACAGGGCATGGTGGCCTATGCCTGTAATCCTAGCACTTGAGAGGCTGAGGCAAGGGGATTACTGTGAGTTCAGCACCAGCCTGGACTGTAAAGGGAGATTCCATTTTTTTAAAATACATTTTTATGCTTCTAATTATTAGACTAATAATACCACCGTTTAGTGTTTGTGCCAGTGATTATTTTGGTTTGTGATACGATTTATTTTCTACTAGAATAGATTTTCATGTGGTTTATTTAAGTTTTGTGTTTCTGATGTACATTTTCTTTTGAATGTTTTAGGCAGCAGCAGCAGCAGCACCAACAACAACGGGCAGATTCACCAGGACAGGCTTCCCAGCCACGTGAAAGGCCAAGCACAAGCTCAGGGGCACTTGGCAGTGATCTAGGTACAGCTAGACTCTGATCATCTGTCCTGCTTCTTGCGCTGATATGCGGGCTCCATGTGATATTTTACATTTTTCTTTCCTCTTTATAATATTAAAACTTCTGAATGAGTTTATAAGCTACTAAATTTTCTTGGACAAGGAGCAGGCAGACAGGAGCACTGAATGAAAAGTTATAAAACTGAACATACAGTGTTTGCAACTTCATAATAATATATTCTCCAAAAATTCTTGAGATAATATTAGTAGGCCGAATATAAATACATTTATCATCTGGAAAACTAAAACTACTTGAACATAATCAAAATAACAAGAGTGGAGGTGCTCATGAAACCTTGATTTAATTGGTTTTTAAACTTCGGCCAAGTATTAGCAGTAGAGTTCTACTAAAAGAGAGGTTGTGTCTGACATAGGACTTGTAAGGAGACTCTGTAAAGAACTCTCAGAGCTGTATGGTAAGTGGATGAAAGATTTGAAGAGAGTTCACCAAATAATAGGGAGGATAAGCCAGATATGGTGGTGCACACTTGTAGCCCAATCATGTAGGAGGCTAAGACAGCAATGCTAAGTTCCAGGCCAGCTTACGGTATGTAGCAAGTTCAAGCCTGTCCTGACTGCATAGTGAGACCCTGTCTCAAAAGGAGAAAAGAACAGATATGGGATATATCTTTCAGTGCTTACTTGAGAAACACATTTAATGTGAGATACACAAATATGTTAGGATTTATAAGATTGGCTTATTGTGACTACCCAGTCAGTAAACAAGTAATTGAAGTTTAAAATTTAAGAAATAATCTTGAGTAGCGAAATGAGACTAAGACCATACAGAAGGTGAGTCTGTGCCCTGGTGATCCAAAGAATCCATTCCAAGGCCTGCAGTTCTTTGGAGTGTCCCATGACAGTTCGTATCAGGAAGCTAAAGCTGTGTGGTGCACACTGAAGAGTCTGTATAGCAAGCCAGAAGAACATGTCCACAGTGAAGACAGAGAAGTGAGCCTTCCTTCTTCCTTTCCCTTATTCCTCTCAGGCGACAAGCCACCTAGCACAGGTCTTCCGTCTTCAGCAGATCCCCTCAGCCACACCCATAACTGTGCCGTTCTGATTGGTTGGGCATTTCTTACTCAACTTGACATGAGTTAGCTGTCACCGGGGATAACAAATAGGAAGATGAAGAGATGCTTAGTTAGCAACACTAGTCGTTAAAACTGTAGTGGCCACCATGACGCTTCTGTGCGATGGGGTGAATGAAGAAATAGACACTGCCAAGTACTGACAAAGATCGGAGCATCTGGAACCTTCAGACGGTATAATGGGAATGCAGAGTGGTACAGCAACTTTGGAAAACAGTTTGACCTTTTTTTTTTTCTAAGATTTATTTATTTGGTACAGGATCTCACTATGCAGCTCGGACTCATAGTGGTCCTCTTGTCTTGCCCCCCCCCCCCCCCCCGCACTGGGATTACAGGCATGCATCACCACACCCAGTTTCAGTAGCCAGCGTGGCGCAGGGCCAGCCTGGCATGTGGTATTGGAGATTGAACCCGGGTCCTAGTGCTTGCAGGCAGGCACTTAGACTGCTGAGCTATCTACCCAGCCCAGTTTGGCCTTTTTAAAAAAAAGAAAATACACATATACACAATATATACTTAATCATGGCAAGAGTCCCACACTAGGTATATAACCAAGAAAAACAGAAACATAACACAAACACACATTAGAGCTTACAGCAGTTTTCCTCCTAATTGCCTGAACCTGGAAACTGCCTACACGTTGCCCTTGTGAATAGATTTGCAAACTGAATACTAAGAGGACTAAACTAGTACAGGACTGTTTGCTGTTCTTCCTCGAAGCACAGCTAAAAGCCCTACTGTGAAAAGAATTGTAGGACTGGGGAAGATAGCTCAGCAGTCTAAGTGCCTGCCTGGCAAACACGATTACTAAGTTTGACCCCTGGTACCTTATGCCGTGCTGGCCCCAAAACTGAGCATGGTGGCACACACCTGTAATCCCAGTGCTGGGGAGGTGAGACAGGAGGATCACTGTGAGTCTGAACTCCATAGTGAGACCCTATATCTAATTAATTAATTAATTTTTTAAAAAAAGCAATAATAAGAATCTCAAAAGTAAAGAGAAGATAGGTTGGCTAAGGATCTCAGGACCAGAGGTGTGAAATGGCAGTGAATTTTTTTTTCTCCCTTATATTTCTTGGTCTCACCTCTGAAAATTCCACAGGTGCAGACCAAGAGGAAAGCATACCCGCCACAGAAAAAGAGGGGGAAAGCTTGTATATAGGCAAAGGTGTTGCCTCACAAGACAGAGACTTGAAAATAATGAACAGTGTTTGTGGCCGTACCACCCTGAACATGCCCAATCTCATCGAAAATAATGAACACGCCAGTTAGAAGCCATAGAGTAAACTGCCCCCACCACACTTCCCACCAGCAGGGAATAATGGGAACATAAATTTATATCCCAACATAGCAGCAAGAAGGTGCATCTCTTCCCTTGCCTTGACAGAGTGCTGTTAGAGAAAGCAGAATGGGAAACTGAGACCTTCACTACCACCACCACCACCACCCCCCCCCAGGAAGTGCTGGCTTCCTTCTTTCATAGTATCGTGGTCCCCTGGGAGCCTGAACTTCCACCTGAAGATAATAGACTTCTGTTTGGCTCCCAACATGGCTGGTGTCAGAAGTGGTAGAGAAGCAGGACTGGCAGTGATGACCAGCAGCAGTGAACACCCTGCAGTGGCTTTGGAGCTGCATGGGGAGTGAAGGGCTTTTCCCTCCAGTCAGAAAGACTTCCGTGGAGGAGTGCTGTGGAGCCAGAGCACCCATGTGTCCAGTAGTAAGGATCACCATCCAGCCCCTGCGGTTAGGGCCCAGCAAACCCTGGATTTCCACTGCAGTCTGGCCGTGGCATGGTGGTATCCCTTTTGCCACTAGTGCTGTGATAGAAGAGGCTTGTGAAAACAGAAGACTTAAGGTCCTAAATCTCATAATCTCACAAGTGCGAGGAACCAGGAAAATCTCAACTTGGATGAGAAAAGACAATCAGTAGACATCAACATCTGATGTGTTGGGTGGCATTGATAGCACTGGGTGGTGAGGATTTTCAAAGTAGCCATCATAAAAATGCTCCAGTGTTTTCAGTAAACATGCTTGATGCAAATGAAAAAATAGCCTTAGCAAAGAATTGAATGAAGAACCACAAGGTGGAAGTTTTAGAGCTAAAAAGTAACAGTAATTGCAGTTGAAAATTTAATAAACAACAACAATAACAAAAACCCTAGTGAATAGACTTAGTAAAAAATGGAAAAGATAAGACATAAAAGTCAGTGAACTTGAGGAAAGAACAATAGAAATTACTCATTGTGAGAAATAAAAAATAGAGTGGAAGAAGTGAACACAGCCTTAGATGTAACAGAAATTCTAACTTTTGTGTAATGGGAACCTCTGAGATGAGAAAGACAGTTGGCTGAAAACATATTTGAAGAAATAGTCATTAAAAATTTGAAGAAAGATTTGTACTAATAGTGTTTAAATTTTATATATTTATGTTATGGCCAGCTCAGCCTGCCCTGGGGGTGGGGCTGGCACAGCATGTGGTGCCGGGGATCAAACCGTGGTCGCTGTCGTTGCCTAAGCTTGCCTAAGCAGGCGCTTTAGACCCCTGAGCTATCTCATTGGCCCCCATGCTAATAGTAATTAGACAAGATAGCATTTCTGCATCTTGTACTCTGAATAGCTACTATGAAGACAAAAATATGCAATGTATTAATGATTGTAACTGTACTACTGACCTGTTTTGAAATTGTCTCATTGATACTTCTTTCTCATTAAAATTAGTAAAATAAAAAAGGAAGGTGAAAAATAAATTAATTGAAATTAAATGGTGATAAGTTAAAAAATAAAAATAAATTTCTGTGTAAAAATGGAAAAAAAATTTGACAAAAGATAGAAATGTAGGAATTGAAGAAGTTGAATAAATCTCAAATAGGAAGAAGCTGAAGAAATCTACACCCAGGTTCATCAATCTGAAAATCAGCAATAAATAGCTTTCCCTACTGCAATTTGAATGATAGCAGATTTCTCATGAGAAGTTGTGGAAGACAGATATAAGTGAACAGTATTTTTCAAGTGCTGAAAGAGGATGTCTAAAGGTGAAGTTATGTATCCAGGGAAAATATCCTTCAGGAATGAAGGGACATTAAAGAGAATTGGTCTCCAGCAGACCTATCATGAAAGGATGGCTAAAGGTTATCTTCTAAGCAGAAAAGAAATGATAAAAGAATTTATTTATTTATTTACTTATTTTTTTGTCTTTTTGAAACAGGGTCTCACTATGCAATTCAGGCTGGCCATGAGCTCACTTTTGTAGCCCAGGCTCGTCTCGAACTTGCACCGATCCTCCTACCTCAGCCTCCCTAGTGCTGGGATTGCAGGCATGCACCACCATGCCAGGCAGTAGAATTAACTTTGATATATTGAGAGGGAAGCATGAACAATAGAATAAAATATAGGTTAACACAGTAGACTTTCTCCTCTTGAATTTTCCAAATTAGATTTGATGATTGGAGCAACAATGCAAATCACTGATTGGTTTTCAGCATATATGTAGGAATTCTTGAAGGTCATTCTGTTGTAAGTGAGGGCGGTGAACTACATTTCTTTATTTCTGTGAGATGAGCCCTTGTTCTGTTTCTCAGGCTGCTTTGCCTAGCTCTCAGCCTGCTGAGTTGCTGGGACCACGGCACACACCACTGTGTTGATTCTGCATTTCATTTGAACTAGCATAGTCATTTTGGGAAAAGTTTTTGGCTGTTTCTTTTTTGTTGTTGTTTTATGCATTTAGGACAGGGGATAGAGGGTCTGCAGGGTCTCACTATGTAGATCAGACTCATAGTGATCCTTCTGTTTTCAGCCTCTCAAAGTGTTGGAATTACAGGTGTGTGCTACCACGCCCAGTCTTGGCCGTTTCTTATTAAAAAATTTAATATATATCATATGACTCAGGACTTACATTTCTGGGTGTTTATCCCAGAGAAGTAAAAATGTTTATAGCCACATTATCATAATCAAAAACCGGGAACAACTGAGATGTCCTACTGTAGGTGAATGATTAAACACATGCATACTGTGGAATCTTCTCAAGGTTCAAAAAAAGCTCAAATTTCTGATGCATGCAGCAACTTGGGTGCATTGCAGGGCCATCATGCTCAAGTTGGAAAAGGTCTTAAGCTGTGTAACACCCTAAAAATAACACATGTGTAATGATGGAGAACGATAAGTAGTTGCCAGCAATTAGAGACATTGAGTGGAAGAGAGTGTGTGTCTGTAATGCAAGAGCAGGCAGGGTCTTTGTGGTGCTGTAAGTTGAATGTGTGTCTTTCTGTTTGGTTTTGCAGTGCTGGGGACCGCACCTCAGCTTTCATGCCTGCTAGCCAGGTGCCCTCCCTCTGAGCTGTGCTTCCCCAAGCTCTCCAGCTCTGTATATTGATTATGGTGGTGGTTACATGAATATACATGCTGCTAAAATACCGTATAGGACCACACACAACATTGTGAGCCAGTCTATATTTTTTTAGTTTGATTTTTTTGCTGTCCCGGGGATTGAACTCAGGACCCTGCACTTGCCAGGCAAGCACTTATTCTGCTGAGCTATCTCCCCAGCTCGAGCCAGTCTTAATGTATGGGTTTGGTCTTGAGCCTCAGTTATGTAAAATATAACTATTGAGTGAAATACTTGTAAGTTTGGATTAAACCTGGCAGAAAGGAACTCTTATCTTTGCAATTGCATGTGAACTGACAATTATATCAAAATACATTTTTTTTTCTCAGTAGTATAAATTGTTTAGTTTTTGAGATAGGATTTTGCTGTACAGTTCAAACTGGCCTTGAACTCACCTTGTATCCCAGGTGGGCTTGGAACTTGAAGCAATCCTCCTACCTCAGGCTCCCAAGTGCTGGGATTATAGGCTTGTGCCGCCATAATTGGCTAAATAGTATAAATTGCTAATAAACATAACTTCACATGTATTTTGCTAAGTGAAAGGATTCACATTCAAAAGGCTACATACTTATTTCTGTAAGATTCTATTTATAGGACTTATAGGAAAAGGAAAAACTACACAACAGAAGAGTGTTATCAATGGTTCATGGGTTTTTCCCCACTGTGTCTTGATTTTATTGATTATACAGGTCTGCATTTATCAAAATTATAAAATTAGTAAATTTTACTTTATGTGAATTTAAAAAAACATTTAAAAATGAAAGCTATGGTGCTGGGGAGATAGCTCAGGGGTCTAAGCACCTTCCTGGCAAGCACAAAGTTCCAATTTCAATACCCACTGTCGAAAGCTGTGCTGGCCCAGAACTCCAGGCACACTGTGCCAGCCGGAAACTGGGCATGGTGGTGCACACCTGTAATCACAGTGCTGGGGAGGCTGAGACAGGAGGATCATTGTGAGTCTGAACTGGGTAGCGAGACCCTGTGTCAATAAATAAATAAATTTCTTATTTAAAAAAAGTGAAAGCTAGTGTTCAAACTACAAGTATATTTCCTGTGTGTTTACCTTTCGATGGTGGAGAGTTTTCCAGAAATTTCTAAGAGATGTGTATGTTTTTTCTTAACAGGTGATTCTATGAGTGAAGAAGACATGCTTCAGGCAGCTGTGACTATGTCTTTAGAAACTGTTACAAATGATTTGAAAACAGAAGCAAAAAAATAATATCTTTTAAAATCATTTACATATTCATACTTTCCAGCACTGTACTTTCTGATTACAGCATAGGGTCCATTTTGGTATTGTATTAGAGAGAACACCGTTCATGAGAGAAGATGTTCAGGTGGCTTAAAAACAACATAAGAAAGTAGAAATGCGTCAGTTGTAGGAGTAAATAATGATCCTCTAAAACTAGCCAAAGAGGCATTTAGCGATTAAAGAGATTTAAAT
>PVKN010043225.1:0-10278 GCA_004027915.1 Capromys pilorides | reverse complement strand
CATAAAATTTAAAATACAGTATTTCTAAGTCAAATCTGATGAAGACAGCTTTCCTACCACAGAGAGACAGTTTGCAGCTGCAGCTGAAAGGCCCACAGAACAAACATCACTAAGGATCCTGCTCTTTACAGGAAGAGCTAGCGGGGCTCTGTGCTGGATTATTGCCTGCACACAGGGGCCAATCAGAAGGTAGAGAGGGTGTTGAAATCCTGGTGTCATTTGCAGGAACGGTGCTGTAGGCGAAGGATGTGGTGGATTAGTCCTTGGTTAATCTCATGTTTGAAGCCACTTTATATCTGGCAAGACACGTTATTTGTTAGTTGTTCTGATTATGTTAAAAAATTTTAATGAAAGCAATTAGGATTTCAAACGTGCCTTTGCTTTCTTGAACCACAAATCCTTTTGCCATTGACTCTGAGGTTGGAACGGATCATGTGGAAACACGCTCTGATATGGTGGTGTCCTAATTCTCTTTAAAGTCTATGTTCTTAACACTTTGGGACGCAGGCACGGGGAGACAATTTTCTCCTTAAATAATCACATGCTCTGCCTGTTTGTATTACCCTCTCGCTGAGATGATTTCCTGTTTGCTTTGATCCCCAGTAAATTATGTTATTTTTCTTTACCTTAAGAAATTTTAAGAACAAACAATAGGACTAGTGACCAGTGAAATCTACACAATGGAGGATTCTTTCTGAAGTCACATTTTTTAAATCCTTCAAACAAAATGTCAATCAATCCTATTGAGGAGTTTTGCTGAACTGTCTTTTCTGTATCTGCAGATGTTTTTATGCAATTGTTAAGACACAGAAAACTGTACCTACTGGGAGGTCTATCTGTGCCTGCATAATGACAACCCCCAGCAGCCTCACAAGGGACTTTCTAGGAGCCATGCTGTGGTTTGCTCAGTAACAGCTGTGGTCCAGCCAAGGGCTGCCATTGTAGTTCACCATGTCTATGCAATATACAGTTTATTTGTTTGTTTGTGTTGCTTTTTGGCAGGACCAGGGTTCGAACTCACAAGCTTGCACTTGCCAGGCAGGTGCTTGTGCCACTGAGCTATCTCCCTGGGCCCCACAATATACAGTTTAAAAATATGAAGTACAACTTTTTTAAAAAGAAAACCTACTTCTTGAGTTTGACTTCCCATGAAAGCACTTTTGCTTCCATAGGACATCATAGCCACCACTATACTTCGTAAGTATACGTACCAGTTATGGTCATAATTACAAATGAAGACAAACAAGCAGGCACTCAAAGGCTCAGCCTCCCCTGTGTGGCATCAGGTGTTGTGTTCAGGGTGAGCCACAACCCCCTTCTTGAAGGACCTCCTGAATTACCCCAAGGTTGATCGAGCACCAGAAACAAGCGGCTCATCTATTGATCCTCCCGGTACTAACAGGATATAAGTTACATTTTTAAAGAGATGTGAATATTTCACTCCAAGAAAGTGCAGGTTTTATTTATACACCCAGGGCTGAGAGTGCTACCTGTCCTCACTCTTTTCCTTTGGTTCTACATGACTATACTCATGTGTTCCTTTGTGACAAGGGCTGCCCACTCCCCAGCATGCATTGGGCTCTCTAATTATGATTCCCTTTCCATGTCTCAGTGTTGTGTTTGTTAGAGCAGCACCACTGCCAGCTTGAACACTCTCTGGAGAAGCCCTCAAGACATTAGAAAAATAAGTGTCTGGCTGAGATGAATATTTAACTATGCAGGAGTAGCAATGGCTTGGTTTAGGTGGGCATCGCAATGACCTTGGTGTCCTTCTGTGTAGTAGAATTAGGCATTGTCTCCTCAGCGTGGCCGAGATGAAGTCCTGAGCACATTTGCCATGGAATGTCAATGGAAAGGTCCAGCAAAACTTTATCAAAGTTGCCATTAGCACCCTTACCATTGACTTTAGCTTGGTTGACTTTCTTTCTTTCTTTCTTTCTTTCTTTCTTTCTTTCTTTCTTTCTTTCTTTCTTTCAGTTCAGAACCATTAAAAGCCAAAATCATCCATTCTGCTGGACTAATCCTGTGCTGAAAGATTTTATATTTGCGGGGACTAACTGAAATATTTGTCCCTGTCACTTTGCACGGAGCTTTCCTTTGAATCATGTGATGGACGCATAAGAATAGCACATCTTGTATAAATAGCACATCTCAGATAAAGTGAGTGCTCTGCCAGGGCTTACATTTTAATATTTTAAGATGGGCAAATCATAAAATGACCCATCAGCATTAAAAATATCCCTCTTTGAGATGCGTAATGGGTTGTCCCTTGATGTCCACCTTTTTTTGAGACCCTAAATACGGAAGCACACATCCTACTTTGCTTACACCAGACCTACAGAATGAAGGATTTGGGGACATGTCCAGAACTATGATAATGGGTAAGCGGTGGTAGAGTGAGACATCAGACATCCGTGTGCTCAGTTGCCTACTGCACACCGTGGCTTTCGTTCAGCAATGTCGCCAATGCTTTGCTGTCTGTGAGGAGACTGCCAAGTCGGCACAGCAGAAAGACTACTCATATTAAAATGAAATCCTTCTAGCACTGTTCTGATACCCTTAAGCCTGAGCTTCAGGAATAGTCTTTTGTGCTTATAAAACACAAGGGTCACTTTCTGAAACGCAATCTCCTTACAATATTGTATGCGTAACATTATACAGATTGGAAATAAGTGTTTTGTTCTGCGGTCATTTCCTGGACGGGAAGAAAAGGAAGGCAAGAGAAGAGGAAGCTCAGTCCACTTCGTTTTGTCTTCCACCTTCTGAGTTACATTCTTTGTACATAAATTTCTCAGGCAGTTCAATCCTTGCTTCATGATGATAATGATGACGAGGATGATGATGATGGACAAAAGCTATGAGATCAGTGATTTTTAAGAGTTCCTATCTGGGAAACTTTTGCCTACGATGTGAGCATATGAATAAGATTTAAATACACAGCCTTTGCTTCACTGTGGGCCCTCAGCGGGGACAGCCAGCAGCCGGCGCGAGGCTTGGGTAGGATCCATCCATTAGAACAAACATTGGAAGGGGGCAGCTCCCAATGGCTCCCTGGAGAGCTTGTGTTTGTCTAGATAACATACTGCGAGCAGTAAATCTGCCTCCTGAATCAACTCTTAAGGGTTTTTTTTTTTTCTTTCTTGGCATAATGAATGTGTATTTTGGGCATAATCCTTGTGAAGGTGGATGGGGCCACAGCCTCATCCATATTTCCTTATTAAAGCAAGGGATGTACGTAGAAAAAGAAAGCCAGAGTTTTGGAATACGCACCCAAACTAACATGGGCACAAGCGTTCTCTGTACTTCCCAAGATAAGTAACGACTTTTTTGTTTTGTTTTGTTTTCTTGTGGCTGGCTCAGCCCACCCTTGGGGCAGGGCTGGCACAGCATGCAATAGCAGGGATTGAACCGTGGTCCCTGAGCTTGTTTTTAAACTTGCTTAAGCAGGTGCTTTAGACCACCAAGCTATCTCATGAAGAAAAGATTTTTTTAAAAAAAAATCTGAAAATGGCCAGTGATTTAAATACTGTGGTACAGTTCTGACAGGTGTTGCAGTCTACTGCTCTTCCCAGGAGAACCTGGTTTGAGGGAAACTTCGTAAAGGGCTGCTTTGGGAGTCTTGGGGATTCTTGAAGCTCACATCATCTTACTTCTCCCCTATTTGAAACAGAGGTAGGGTCCTCAGTGCAGCAGGCAGTGAGGGTTCTTGTTGCCTTGAGCAGGGAGAGCAACAGCAGCAGATCTTGCGCAGAGGGATCTGTCTTCTGTGTCTTTTCATAAGCAGAAACTTTTAGTAGCAAGTTGTACTTACAGCCCTTCACTGTAAACACCAGTGCAGAGAACGCACTAATTTAGGTGAAGCTTTGAGAGATCGGAAGTACACTCAAGGGAACTTCCTTAATAGAAAAACACGTTGCTATTTCAAAGAGAAGTCCTGTCTGCCACGCTGTGGACTTTCCATAGACGTACTTGCCTACACCAGGGCTTCACATGATGCCGTTTTGCTTCTGCTCTGAATCTTCACCCTCTATTGCAGAACATGCCCAGAAACCCTGCGTGCATCCACCCCTCGGGGGCGGAGCTCTGCTCACGTCTCTCTTAGAGGCCAGGCTGTGCGATTCTTTCTAGGCCAGTTGCTGTTCTCGTAATGCCCTTCCAGTATTCGGGGCTTGGCTCTATGATGGAGCCACGTGCGTTTCACACTTCAGCAAACTGTGCTTGAACAAAGTCTCCTGTGAGGTGCTCCAACCGCTTAGTTAAAAAACAAACAACAACAAAAACTAAAACTGTTATAGTTTTCCTAATATATTCTTGCTTGTGTTTTATGAGTACAGAAGTCATCCTAAATTCTTAAACACAGATCTAGTTGAAGAAAATTTAATAGCTCAGTTGTTTCTACCTTGTTCTAATAATGCCTGCAGGAATTTAAACCGCTGGGCACTTACAGTTCAGTTTCCAGCTGATACCCCAAGTATAGGAAAAAAAAGATATTGCTGTGGTCACCAATCCCCAAGATTAACACTTCTTCTCATAAATTATTCTCCTGTTCCAACTCTATCTAATGATAACTTTGAAGAGAATTAGCAAAGGGATAGAGTTTCAGATTTGAAGACTACAATAATATCATTCCATAGTCATTTTTCTTTTTTTTTGTTGAGAAAACATAGTATGTGGTGATCATTTGTATTTGAAGCTGTCTCAAAATGTTCTAATTGCAATTTAACCCCCAAGCCGCTGTTTTTATTTCTTTCCTCATCAGCCAGTGTGTGTGTGTGTGTGTGTGTGTGTGTGTGTGTGTGTGTGCGCGAGCGCACTCATGTGCATGGGTGGGGGAATCTCCATAGCTGACCAGGCTGGGCTTGAACTTCAGACTCTCTTGCCTCAGCGTCCCAGCAAGGATGATAGGCCACCATCCTGCTACCAGCCCCTTCTTTGTGCTATTGACATAGACATAGCAAGAAAGTGAACAGGAAGTGTTCTTCCTGCCGATCAGAACCGTTGGTAAGTCATGGATATTGTTTGTGCCTTGAGTTCTTTGATTTCTTGTGTTCAGAATTTTCCCTGTCTCCCACACACTAAAGCTAGATTGGGAATAAGTCGTGGTTTCGCAGGACTTCACCACAAAGCTTGTTTGGCTGTTCCGCTTTCTCTTTTCTTTACTTGTTACAGGCTACTTTATCTTTCATGGTCATCACTTACTCATTGTTCTGTAAGACATGTGAAATTTCACCTTGGGAAACTTCCACGTAGCATAGAATACATCAATTTGGCACAAAAATTTTATTGTCATATCTCCTCTGATGATCTGGTTCTGTCAGTAATAAGCTGTTGCCTATAATTTCAGGTTGCAATTTATTTTGTCAAGTATTTTCATCTCTTTTTTTTTTTTTTTTTTTTTTGCCCCTGTGTTTCAAATGCAACAATACAATGAAAGAAGGGCCAGAAAGATAGCTCAGCAGACTATCCACCTGCTTAGGCAAGCACAAGCAGCGGGCTTAATCCCTGGCAACACATGCTGTGCTGGCCCCACCCCTGGGAGGGCTGAACTGGCCACCTAGACCAGGCATGGTGGCGCACACCTATAATCCTAGTGCTGGGGAGGCTGAAAACAGGAGGATCACTATGAGTCCGAACTGCACAGGGAGACCTCATACCAAATATGTAAGAAAAAAGAAGTTACTAAAAAATAGTTTAGAGTTAGGAAGTATAGAGACTAGTAAAAGCAAAACTAAAAAGCCAAATAGCTTTTATCTCCAATTTAATGGTCACCATACATGATGTGAGCAGCTCAAATACTGTTGCTTTTTTTTTTTTTTTTAATGACCATTAGGAAAAAAAAAAATGGTTCCATGTTGCAACTGTATATTTAATGGGGAGTTAGATGATTTGGAAGATGGCTAACGGTACTCTGAACCTTTCTGTATTTAAGTGACCTCATTGAGTTGGGACCGCATCAAAGTGATCCAAAGCCTGACCGCTTGGCAGCCGTAGAGTGGCTATGTTAATGGAATTGGTCCCCTTCCAGGCCTTAGTCGACAGGTGTTCACATCATAACTGACACTAATTGACTTTCTAGTCCCTCAGGTTGGAAGACAGAAGACCATCACTGAGACATGGATGGAGAGGGAGTTGTTTATGATACATTCAGGATCTATCGAAAACCAAGGAATTCAGCTCATAGAGCTGGCACCAAGCTGGCACCTTGCAAATATCGTATTTGTCTCTCATGGGTTCCATTAGCTTGGGAAATAAAAAAAAAAAAATAAGAACCTAATTCCGAATCCAATTTCGGAAGAATTCCAGTAAGTCAGAATGACTAATACTGTTTTTCGGTGGTCACGGGTATCCTCATGCATTACTGCTTTTCTCTTAGATTTGTATTGCAGGGATAGATACCTCCAGGAGTGTTGTTGCTTTTATTTATGTTTGTTTTCGGGGGTTGATTACCAGGTTACATATTCATAATGAAAGCTATGGTGGATTCTCCTTAATGGAGCTATAATAAAGCAGCCTTCATGTCCTTGTGAAGTGGAGGTGAGTAGAGAAAACAACGTGGAGACCGTTTCAGCAGCATGAACTTCAAAGCATTGAAAGTAAGCAGTTGTCAGCCAATGCATGTTCCCTTCTGTAACTGAATTCAGAATTAGATAGCATTTCTTCCTCTTTCCTCCCTAAGGGCTATGATCCAAAAGCCATTTAGCCTTAATTATAAGGAGTATTAATGTTTTTAAGACTTTATTTTATTTTATTTTATTTTGTTACATACCACAAAGGGAGCCAGTGGCAGGAAGATTGCAAGTTGAAATCCAGCCTGGGCAACTTAGTGAGACACTGTTAAACCATTTTAACCTAAGTTAAACCATTTTCAAAAAGAGCTGGAAATCTAACTCAGTGGTAGAGTTCCCTAGATTTGACCACGCATAACAGAAAAGAAAAATAAAGCCCCTGAACTTGTCTAGATTCATCCTTTAGTGTATTTTTTTTTAAAAAATAACTTTACATGCAGCAAGTGGGAAAACCACGACTCCCCTGAATTAGTTATCACTCTGAAAAAATGAGGATGGCAACAGCTACATGAACCTGTTTATTGAAATAGATCAGCTCTTCTGGCAGGTTGGTTGATCAATGCCTGATCTCTTTCTGAAAGGCTTTTCAGAGGTAGGAAACCATAAAGCATCTGATATACAGTAATGATCAAGGCTTTTTATTGGTCAGTTTCTGGAGCAGCCTTTTAAGAACTTCTGTCTGTAAATGTAGAAATGTGCATGCAGAAAACAAGAGCCAGGGCAGAGATTTCCTGGGTGCATCTATCATACTGGCTTTTAGCGTCTTTGTGATTAATACATGTTTAATTGGGGACTGATTGAGATGCTTTGGATGTCAGAAAGCTAAATGTTACAGCATTGTCTCAAGGGCTCCTAACACAGCATGACGATTAGCAGCTGACTGAGGAACAAAGGAACCTGCAGCCCACAGTGCAGCTTTTCATTTTCTAGATTTGGAATGCCTGAAGCTCACCAGTGGAGCCGACAGCCAAAGGAACTGAAGCCTTGATTCACAGCAGTTAATCCCTTCACTCTTTCTTGGCTGCGTGTCTGCACACTGGAAGAGAACCCTTTCCTTACATATTCCAAGTTATCTGGGATGGTGGGTGGGAGGTGGAGACTGTAAGTGACTGAAGACTTAGCTTTGACTAGGTTTCTCCACCCTCTCTAACCATGCAATGAGAAAATAATTTCAATGAAAAATGTGAAATACTTGATACTTTTTCAGTATGCTGAGCCCTAGCACAAAGATTTGGTTTACTAGAAGCATTTCGAAGGACGGAAAAAAAATAAATGAAGAAAATGGGTAGTTTTGTTGTTGCTAGCGTTATGGTTTTCTTATCTGAAAACAATTGTCTTGCGCAGGTTTATTCTTCTAAGTTACCTCCTGGCAGAAAGGCTAGTCTTCCTGTTCCCCTCACACTGGCATTCTTACTTAACGGGAAATACACATGCTGAATGCTGCCATGTTTCTCTTGGCAAGGACGGGGCTATCCTTATCAGAACCTGCCAACAAATTTCTTAGTAAGCAAGGAGAAAGTAAAACAAGCAGCTCACAGACGAAACAGAGGATGCACTAGAACCTTGGCAGGGACGTTTGCTGCTTCCAGGAAAATTCCCCGAACTTCCAGGGAATGCAGGCTCTTATTTTGAGTTGAGCAAAATCGGTGGATGCGGTGATTACTGACCGGAGCGGTCAGCTACTTTAAAGGTGAAACAAATTTTTAAAAATGCGTTTTTTTCACTACAAAGAACAGTGACTGCTGTATATCTCAAGTGTTAAGTGCAATGGCTAGAGAAATTAATTTACAAAATCTTAGCTCTTTCCTGATTATTTTTGGTCAATATATTTGTTCTACAGTATTGTTTTGTGAAATATACATGGGCCTGATTCTGATGTATGGTCATTGAATTATCTCAAGGAAGCACTCAAATGACCGTCACCCAGCCCCAAGGGACAGAACAGAACCTTGCACGCTTCCTAGAACCTTGGCCCGTACCCCTTTTCATTTCCTTAATGGCAAATACCACTGTTGTTTTTAGTATTGCTTTGAATTGTCATCTTAGCTTTTGGAGCGAGTTCAGATGTCAGGGGCTCATCAACAGAAGCGTAAGGTCTTTCTCTTAGCATGTTTTGTCTAACTTTCATTGGCTTTCTGTCAAGGAAAAACATATGTACTAAACCTGAATATGGGGCATGGTAGACCTTGGGAAGATTTGCGCCACTGCTGTTGTTATTTAAAAATCCAAACCTCTTCACCCACAAGTCTGTTCTCCACCTTCTTACGAGCAAAGGGAGGAAACTAGATACTTTCTGTATAGATCATTGGTTTAAAGTGTGGGCCCCGGGACCAGGCTTTTCAATTCACCACTTATAAACTATCACTTAAGGCAAGTTATTCAAATTCTTTGAATCTTATTTTCCTCATCTATAAATTGGAATAATAACAGTACTTGTCTCATAGAGCTTTTATGAGGTTTATGGGAATTAATTCACGCAAGAGATTTAGAGTAATACTTGGTGCATTGTAATTACCTAATAAATGCCAGCTCCGCATGTGGGTTATTATAGTCACGTGCCACACGGGGAGGATCACAGAATTTTGAGCCAGGCGGACTTGGGTTTTAAAGCCCATTTTATAGCTTTGGTCAAATTATTTAATTTCTCTATGCTGGAGTTTCCAAAATTGAACTGGGTAGGGTGATAATTATAACTACTTCAAAGACGGAAAGATGGCAAGTGCATGCAGGTGCCCTGCGGAGGAGGACGGTAGCACTTTTTTCACCCTTCCTGCGTTTAACTCTGATTCCACTGTCCTAAGCCTTCAACTGCGCAAGCTGCCAATGGTGCAAGGAAGACGAAGCTAAACCTTTTCTCAGGAAGAAACTCAACCGAGCCATTTGGAGAAACCCACCATCTTTTCTCCTTTAACATTAGCACAGGCTCTGCTGAATCTTTCAGCCCGCTGTTCTGTGCTTTCCACTGGGTACATTCACTGCTGGAAAGCCAGTGGCCATGGCTGTGTTCCTGTGAGGTTGCAAGGCCTCTGTCGCTGGCATTACTGGCCTCACGGTGGCACACCCCAGTTTGTCACAGACGAGTGGGTATTTGTGCCTTGCACATGGCCAACAACGGGAGGGAAGGTAGAGGTCACTGTGGGACATGGTGCTCTATGGTTTGCTTGGTTTCACTGTTTATGGTTGTATTTTTATTTATTTCCTTTTGCTACATGGTCTCCCTTGACTTGAAAGGGTACGTGCCACACACACCCAGTGTCAATCAGTGGGCTATCTTAGTAGAAAATTATTTCTTGCTGGAGGCCCATCTAGCTGCTGGTGCCCAGAGGAGAGCTGGTGCTGAGGCTACCGAGATGGAGAAATGGATGTAGGCAGGCGTCAGCCTCCAGCTGGCAGGTTTCCAAGGAGAGAGAATAGAGAGTCATGGGGGAGCTATTTATGGGTCAGGTCTTTAAGGAAAGTAATCACTTCAGCCCACATTCCACTGTGCAAAGCCCGTTATATGAACCACCCTAGACATAAAGGAGTCTAGGAATGTGGCCTGGGCTGGCTGCCTGCATCCCAGAAATGGCTGTGGTGGAGAAGGGAGATCACATCTTGGGATATTTCCCAAAGGCTGCATGTGAACACCTTACACTTCTCTATACAGATGCTTTACAGGAAAGTGGAGAGGAAGAGGAGCATCACATTCCATTCATGAGGCTTTTATTGATAG
>PVKN010043224.1:0-10268 GCA_004027915.1 Capromys pilorides | reverse complement strand
CAGAAGCGCATAATGTTGATGGGCATACTTCTGAGGACTAGTTTTCTTACCCTTGACAGGTTTGACTCTAATTCAAGCTTCAGAATCAACAACAAATGTTTTAAATGTTTTCATATTCTCAGCATCATAAATATACCTTTAGTAGGACTCCACATAGCTGCATACAAAAAATGTCTATAAAATATATTTAACAAGCATCAAAATAAATATTCCTGTTTGATTTTCTACAGGATTCTACTTATGAAGGTGTGGAAGTATAACCTTTGTTACTTATTTCATCACAAATTTTTTCATAACTAAAAATATAATTTTAAGGCACTTCTAAATTCCTAGTCAGATGGTCATCATATGGCAAGCCTCTATATATCAAGTTCAAGTTGTACTTCCAGATTGATTTTAAAGCTATCAATTCAGTCAGGATTAACCCCTATTTTCAGCATGAAATATTTGAAGGATTCAAATTGCTTTCTCCACTAACGACTCCTGACCATACAGTAGTTCTCACGTAAGGGTAGGCAAACCTGCTTCCATCTTGTCTAATCTTTCCTCACCCTCTTTATCCTGCAACCCACTCACGTGCTCATTTGTTGATTTGTGCAGCAACTTAACTGAATGGCTCCTACATGCTGCAATAGGTACTTGGGAAACAAAGATGAATTAAAGGACAAATCCTCCTTCTAGCAACTTCAGATCCAACACATGCACAGAGCTGCACTGGACACAAATGTCTTTAAATAGTATAAGTAGAACTTGCTCAATATTCCTGTGAGAGACAAAATGTGTGCCAAGAACACTTTCAAGGAAGAAATGGTTGTGCCACCTGCTGGGAGGCTTATGCATGGCTTTTGAGCAGCTGTTTGCCCCTGGGGGTCTGCCTAGTGCCCTTGGTCTGACGCCCATATTGATGGTTCCAGCGAATACTATGTTGAACAGAATAAACTCCATACAGAGAGATGAGTGTTGCATGCTTTCACTAATATGTGGATACTAAAAAAATTGAGGTCCTAGAAATAAAAATGAGCATAGTGATGACCAAAGACTTTATAAAGGTGACAGTGTGGATAGAAGTTGGTCAGTGAGAACAAAAATGTAGTTCGAAAGGAGTAGCAAGATCTAGCACTGATGAGCTCTGCAGAGTGAACACAGTTCACAATGATTTATTATACATTTGCAAAGGGATAGCAGGGATGTATGTGAATAATCCCAACATGAAGAAGTGGTAAATGTTGGAGGTGATGGAATTGTGCTGATTTACTATTACACACTGTACACTGGTTGCAGGATACCATACTATATATACCCCATAAATATGTGCAATTGCTATGCATCAGTTCAAATCTAAATAAATAAGTAGCCAGGTGTGGTGGCCCATGGCTGCTATCCCAGCTCTAGGCAGGATGAGGCAGGGGGATCGTGAGTTTGAGGTTGGCCTGATCTATGTGGAAATTACACGGCTAGCCCAGACTGTATAGCAAGAACCTGTCTCAAAAAACCAATAATTAAACACATACAAATAAGTAGATGAATAAAGACCTCCCAGGGCAACTCACAGTCAATGGCTGATTCTGGGCGTGACAACTGATGCCAGTGCAGAGCTCTGCAGGAACCTCGGCCCCTGAGTATGTGCGCAGCTCCTCTCGCCCTCTCTCTCTGCCCAGTCCTGGTTCCTTCTCAACTCCACTTTCACTTCCATGATTTTGATTCCAAAAATATTGACAAAAAGTCTGGAAACGTTTCTTTAAAGTTTTGCTCAGATGAACTCCAGCTTTCTCGCATTAGGTTGAGATCCTCAGTAACCTGTTACTGTATTAAAAAGAATAATAATGGTAATGATAAAAATGACACCAGTCATAACAAAAATTGACATACAGTTCACCCTTCGCACAGTGCCATTTCAAGGGTTCTATGTAGATCAGTTCCTTTAGTACTAGCAGGAATTCTGCAAATAGATGCTGTTTCTAATCCTATCCAGCTGATGAGTAAAGAAAATAACAAGACAGCCAAATATCTAGCTAAGAGTTGCCACTAACTGGTTTTCAGGCAGCTCCAAAGACTGGTCTTTAACCACTATCCTATGCCATTTTTCTAGTTCCCTAGAGTCTTAACCGACATTGTTATCTCATTAGCAACAGTGGGATTATAGATGTTCAAAGCTCTCTCAGAAGCCAACGACACTGCTCCTTGAATCCCTACCACGTGCCTACTCTTTTGTAATCTCTTGAGTGCTTCACTTCATTGTCAATATATCTTTGTGAGTTAGGGCCCAATGGAAAAGCTCATTTTACCAATTAAAAAAAAAAAAAAGAAAAGCTTTATAAGGACTGGGTGACTTACCAAAGTCACGGCATTTGTCAACAGCAGAGATTTTCTCAAATCCAGTATTTATCCAAACTGAAAGTTAAGTAGCTTAGCTTCATCCAAAACATGTTTAGCTATGAACTACAGTTAGGATGATGCAGGTTAATGAGGCCACATCTGCAGGGTATATCATTTTCAACTGTATTACCTCAGACACACTTGAAACATCCCCAGAATGTGAGAAACAGCATCTGACCCTCAGTCCACCTACATGTCCACAGCTAAAATTTGGAATACTTTTTCATAAACCTAGATGGATACCAAGAGTCATTCTAAACCAAAAAAAAAAGAATCATACTCCATTTGTCTATGTATTCTTTACAGGCCTCCCTGAAAGTATATCAAAGTTTCTACTTAAATAAAGTGGAATTATGTTCTTATTTCAGGCCAAATGCTGGATGAGCCACATTATGTGTTTGATTATGCTTTCAGGGTATTAGTGTAAGTTTTAGGAAATCCCTGTTCAAAATGTTTAATAACACAATATCATACTGTGCTCTTTAAAGACAAATTTAATTTTGAAGGGACCACTGAGGCCTTTGGCCCATGGGTGACTGATTGATTAAACTCAGCAGGTAGAAATCACTCCTGAGACTGCCGCAGTCGCCTGGCAGGGAGGTGCTCAGGGGGCACAGGCATGGACAGGAGGGCTTCTCCCTTGTGTCATGTTTATCATGGCACTGCTGTTACATAAACCTATCACTTTGGGAAATACAGGGTTATAAATTCTTCCTGACCAAAGCCAAAAAGAAATGCTTGAATCGCTTCAGTGTAACCAGAGTGAGCTGCCAGGGAAGCACCGCTCTGGGCTGGGACACTTACTAGCGTTTCGGTAACAGGGAAAAATGAACAGAGAACAGCGGCTGCTACAAGGCTCGCTGCCTGACTCGCAAAATGCACTCGCTCTTTGTCTTGGTTATTTGCTGCCTGACAGTTGTCCCCAGGAGTGAAAGGCGAGCCTACTTCTGGGAATGAGTTCAAACATAAGTGAGTGAGCGCCTTGTCAAAGGTCCACCACAGCCAACTGCCTTTGCTCTGGCTCCTGTCCCCTCAAGGGCACTCCATTTTCACTTTATTATTTTTCTCTCAGAGGGATGATAAAGGTCCCGGGGGAAATGTGGCATTATAAATGGAAGTTATTGATTATAGGCCAGAATTTCTGTCCTCTCTCACCTCATTCCCTTCCCTTCCATTTTGCTTCTTGCGATATTATACTTTTCTGCAATTGCCAAATTTCAGCCCAGGGTTTTGATATTCAAAAGTGACTTGAGTTATGGCTGCCATAAGACCTCACCAGAATGGCCTTTAATGAACACGTACAAGCCCTGGAAAATGTTGCTTCATTGTCTATTTACTCTGCTTTCAGCATGACAGCTGACAGCCTCCTGTCCTGAGGGAAAGGAAAGGCCATGGCTTTCAAGAGCATAAATAGTTTACTGTACTTTGCCATCTCTGGGAAAGCCAAGCTCCCTCCTCTAGCACTCTCTCCCATGATGTGTCGCAGTGGAAATTGCAGTCATTTGGCTTTGGAGGGAGAGCTAAAACAAAGAAATCACAATGACAGGAGCCCTGCTTTTTCAAAAGCTCCACAGTGATAAAAATTGTTGGAATGCTCTGCAAAAGAAAAGGCAAAACTTCTTGAAGTGGTTGTTCATGATTCATTTCTGGTTGGAAGCCTAAGTTTGAAAGAGACATAGAACAGAACAAAGCGTGGCTTAAAATTCTATAAAATAACTTCTTGGTTCATAACCGGTGTGTTGAGTCCTTGTAGTCAGTTTATATAAGAGAAATAATATAGGATATATAATTTATAGGATTACTTTATAATAGTCACCCAAACAGTCATAGACAAAGACATTGTAGGAAATCTCTGTCCACACACAAGAGACACAAAGAACCTAGCCAAGGGTCTGAGTCCCATGGCAGTATCTTGTTATCAGTCTAGCTGCAGGCCTAGCACCCATGACCATCTCCCACAAATCCAACTGGAGGGCTGGAGTCCATGACAGTGGCTCACCCAAGTCTATTTCATGGATCTGGGCCGGGAAGGCCCAGAGGTCAGAGATGGATGCTAGAAAGTCTTTGCCAGGAGAATGAAGGGTCTGTGCCAGCAGGCTGAGGGATCTGCACTGGAGCAAGGAAGCAACATTCAAAGTTAAGGCCAGAGCTCCTGCAAAAGGTATCACCCTCAGCAACAAGGAAAACAGCTGAGTCTATATTAGGAAAGTGAGTGCACAAACTTTTCTAGGATATTGAACAGTGCACCCTCTTCATCGTGAGAGCTGAAAAACGATGCTCAAAGTAAGGCCCAGAGCTCCCCCAAAGCAAACCATAGCCATTCTCAGCGACAAGGTCCCAAGCTCCTTTGATGATGAGAACAGATACATTCACATCAGGAAACCCAGCATGGCAAGCTCCTCTAGGAGGACCAACAGCTCCCAGCAGTTTCACTTTTTCCTCTTCAGTTCTCATTTCCATGTTGTTGGCAACAATGCTCAGGTGGGCCTTCAGAACTCAGCACCAGGCTGGTTCCATTCAGCTGAGTGTCACACGCTGACCACCACTTGTCAACCTACCACAGCTCTACAGGATGTGCTTTCTGCTAGCAGACTCATGGTTTTCATGGAGGCAAGACTGGGAAAGATGGCAGCTTAGCTGGGAGTTGCCAAACTGAGCTTTCAAATCTCAAAATCATATTCACCTGCATGATCTTATCTGATTCTCACAGACACTACTTATGAAGTTGCAGGACAGATCTAATATGTCCATTTCCCGAAGGAAAAATATAGCAGCTCAGAGGTACTCAGTAATTTTTCAGAAGAAAGTGGCAACGCACATTCACACAAGTCTTCTTCCAAAACCAGTGTGTGGGGCCAGCGAGATAGATCAGCAAACTAACTGCTTGCATAGGCAGGGACTAGGGACTAAGTTCGAACCCTAGCAACATATATTGCACTGGCCCTGCTCCTGGGCATGGTGGTGCATGCCTGTAATACCAGCTCTAGGGAGCTGAGACAGAAGGATTACTATGAGTCCAAGCTGCACAGTGAGACCCTGCACTAAACACAATTTAAAAAAAAAAGGGGGGGTGGATCTGGTGAGATAGCTCAGCAGCATAAGTGCCTGCCTGGCAAGCACAACTAACTGAGTTTCTGATTCCAGGTACCAAAAAAAGAGAGACGATCTCTTTTCTTGGGCACAATCACTAAGTGACTGTGGCTATCTTAAAATTAACAATCCTTTAAGTGAAAAGTTGATTTACCAAGCATTATTTACATTAATAAGATGCTAAGTGTTCTTACTGTAGCTTCTACAGGTCAATTATACAAGCACTTTAATTCTAGTTTATAATTAGATTCAGCAGAGATTTATTAACATCCAAGGAGAATTATAAGTTTCATTTTAAAGCAAAATGGAAAGCGGCATCCTCACTTATAGTAAATTTTGAAGCAAAGATAAACAAAAATAAAATTCAGCTTACTCTAGTTAAAATTGCACATGAAAAATAAATTTTTGGAAAAAGAAAAAAGATTTTCTGGGCCTGACACATTTATCCAATAGACATCAAGTAAACACTATAAACATGTTATTTCTGTAGGTGGGCCACAACTACACTCAGAAATATATCTGACAGGATGGGGGGATACAGGAACTAGGGTTACAGGAAAAACTTGCAATTTGGTATTTCCAAGATGTGACTAAGTTACCCTGATGCTGACTTTGAATTAAAGCATTGTTAGTAATAATGTATAACTAAGTTCTAGCTTCAAAAATCATTGAGGGCCGGTGAGATGGGTCAGTGGTTTAAGTAGGTTTGCCTGCTTAGGCAAGATTAGACAACCGCAGGGACCACAGTTTAATCCCCAGCACCACATGCTGCACCAGCCCCACCCCCCAGGGCAGGCTGAGCCGGCCATAATATAAATAAATAAATAAATAAATAAATAAATAAATATTTTTAAAAACATCATTGAGACTGGGCTGGCCAGATAGCTCAGTGGACTAAAGCATCTGCTTAGGCAGAGCACAGTAGTCAGTATTTGATCCCTGGCATGCGGTGCTGGCCCCACCCCAGGTTGCACTGAGATCACAATTGAGACTGAATGTATTGGTGTGCGCCTGTAGTCCCAGCACTTAGGAGGCTGTAAACAGGAGGATCACTACCAGTCCAATCTGTGTAGCAAGACATAGTAGATCCTGTCCTAAATACGTAAGAAAAAATCCTTGAGACTGATAATAATCTAATAATTTGATTGGCTTCTATTTTCATTGCCTCTTATTATTTATAAAAACCTCATTGAGACCTTAGGTGAACCAAAATGAACTTTTTTTCTTTTCATTTTTTTGTACTTTAGGAAAGGGTCTACAGGGTGTTCAGGGTCTTGCCACCATGCCCAGTCTCAATTGCCATCTCAGCACGCCCAGGGCAGAGCCTGCATGGCAGGCCTGGAGATCAAACCTCCAGTACCTGAGCCTGCTTTCAGAGGCTTTAATCTGATGAGCTATTTGGGTGGCCCTTTTATTTTTTTTAATAGTTGATAATGTTGATGCAGATGGTCTCAGCTTTCATAAAATGACCCAAGAGAAAAGATGTTTCTCTTTTCTTCTTTGTATTTTTTAGAGACAGGTCTACAGAGTGTTCAGGGTCTCACTACTAGATCAGACCCATAGGGATCTGCCTGTTTACAGCCTCCCAAGAGCTGGGATTACAGCCACCACACCGTTTCAATTGCTATCTCAGCACGCCCCAGGGACTGGACCTGCACAGCAGGCCCAGGGAATAAACCCCCAGCCACTGTGCCTGCTTGCAGGCGCTTTAATCCCCTGAGCTATTTGGCTTGCACTTTAAAGTGAACTTCTTAACTATTTTTATATGATTTGGGAAAATAAGATGATTTTCTTACCATCAAATCAAAGACTTTTTTTGTTTATTATCAACACGCGTGGGGCAGACAAGTTCATATATTACCTACAGAAATGCGAGTGTGTGATACTTCAGTGCTCTAGAAAGAAATTTGAAAATCTGTAATAAAAGTTTTCAAAATTATCATATTCTTGGTTCAGAAATACAAGTTCTGTTTTAAGGAAATGTGTATATTTCAATGAGAATGTACCCAAAGATATGCAAATATGTTTATAATATGAAGTTCCTGCAACTTTAGCTGTCTACAATAGGAAGCTAGATCAGCTGAATCTTATATATTTCCATTAGGCACATAAAAAGTTATTAAATTATAAATGCTCAAATGACTCTAATGTCCTCCCCACAGAGCTCTGGCCCCCAACAACGCTGCAAAAGCTGCTGTCTCCAGGCAAGTCAGGTTGAACATCTGTTCCTGGATCCAAGTTGGCATTTAGAATGCATGTTCGGAAAGAAAAATATACATAGTGTGGTATTAACTTTAAGAAATCTGTTTGACACAAACTTTAGCAGGAACGTGAACTTTGGAAACTATAGTGATGCTATTTGAATAATATCAACTCAAAAATATTATAATTATGATGGAGAGAAACACTATGAATTCTAAGTAAATTACTTAAAAACTGACACTAGAAACATAATGAGTTCATTATCTGCCTTCTATACACACATGGAGCATAAAATATGCCTATCTCGACAACTTCTGGGGTAAAAGCTCAAAATCTGAAGCTTGCAAAATAATTAGGACATCAGTCAATTTAACACCCAAACTGTATTTTTTATAAAATGTATTTAGTACAGGGTCTACAGGGCACAGAGTCTACAGGGCACAGGGTCGACAGGGTCACACTATGTAGAGTGGACTCATGATTCTCCTGTTTTCAGTCTCCCAAGCTCTGGGATTACAGGCGCTCCACCATGCCCAGTCTCAATTGCAGTCTCAGTGCACGCTACGGGTACACAGGGGACCAAACCCTGGCTGCTGTGGCTATAATCTGCCTAAGCAGGCGCTTTAGTCTGCTGAGCTATTTGGCCTGCCCTTCAAACTGTATTTTTATCAGTAACAAGAATGGATTTTTCTGTAGCGAATAACACAAAAATGAGACGATTCTCTATGATGGATCTCCATCTGTTGTTTTAAATAGCAATTATCATGTGAAATTACTACCCTAAGAGTGTCTCTGGACCTAGCAGGTGTGGCAGCTTGGGAACTTTCCCCATAGGAGAGTCTCAAACATTACTCAGCTTCCCTCCACATAACATCAGTACACCATATTAGTTAAAGTAGCCCTAGTAGTGTTACAGTAAAGTGCAAAGTGATTTCTTCACTGTAATTCCAACTAAGTGTTTGAGAGAAGCTTTCTCTTTAGACGGAGCTTCGCTATGTAGTTCAGGCTGGCCTTGAGCTCACTTTGTATCCCAGGCTGGTCTGAGTTCACAGCTATCCTTCTACCTCAGCCTCCTGAGTGCTGAGATTACAGGTGTGCACCGCCATGCCTGGCTGGAGCAGTTTTTTTTCTAGAGGCATGCAAGTGATTAGGATACACAGGCTCTTTCAGTCATGAGACTTCAGTCATGAGACCTATTCACTCGTATGGCTTCAGGCAGTCACTTTTGGTAGTTGAGAGAGAGGACATATGAAATCAAAAATAAAACTTAGCACTGAGAAATTCCTGAGTACAGGCCAAGGTGGGGAAAACACAGCACTTGTGCCACATGACACTGACCTGAATTTAGTCTCATGGTCACAGCCAAATATGGACAGGAGCAGGTGCTGGACATACAGTCCCTGACTGAGCATCGCTCTCAAGAAATAAGTTTATAGCATGAAAGGGACACCCAAGTCTTGGTGAACAGGGAACAATCTCTACAAGGCTGACTACTTACAGCATACGCCCGTGTGGGCCAGGGAAATGTGACAAGGAGAAAACAACGGATCCTAGAGACAGTAAATAAAATGACTTCCTAGCAGGAAAAGAAGTTCATAGATAGATAGATAGATAGATAGATAGATAGATAGATAGATAGAGCACATTAGTATATTAAAATCCTTTCATATGAATTAATATGGTGTCACTAAAAAGGAAAATAGATCAAAAGAAGAGGAAAATGATTACCCTGAGCATATATGCCAATCTTTGCTTACATCAATGCCATGGGTATATTATAATAACCAATGCTTTAAAGGGTGATCTAGGCAAAACCCTACAAAAAATAAATACATTAGCAAAGAAGAGAAAATTAACGGTGATATATTAACACAGGTAACATTGAGGTAATTTGGGGTTAAACACCATGGTGAGTGTATTAGTTATTTATTGCTAGGTGATGAGAGTTTTACAAATGTTGCAACTTAAATAGCACACATTATTTCAAAGTCTATAGGTCAGAAGTCTAGATGCCTAAATTGCATCTTCTGGATAGAGTATCACAGGGTGCAATTAATTGCCCTGAAGGGGAAGGACAGGATTGTAGTCTCATCTGAGATACACCTGTGAAAGTAACCATTTGGACACTAAGTTTGCTGAAAAAATTCACTTCCATGCAGTTATAGGGAAAGGTTTTTGATTCCTTGCCATGTAGGATTTCTCCGCCCTGACAGGCACTTGCCTCCTCAAGACCATCAAGAAGGGAGGAATTCCTATTATGCAGTCATGGGATCGTGCCATATATGTCACATCACCATTGCTATGTTCTCCTGGAAACATTCCACGTGGCCTCATAGTCATTTCACTGGCACACAGGACAAAACTATGTCTAGCATTCCTACCAGACTTCCTTTGCTGAACATCCAGAGCTTTCATGCTAATAATTAATGTAGAACTATTAGGAGTAACTGATATCCCAGGAAAGCTGTCATAGTTGGAAGTTTTAATTCTCCCTCACCTATCCAGCATCAAAAATTTACTAAGAAGTTATGTAACTAATTGAAAAAAAACTAACTTGTGCTGTTAACTTACTGCATTCTGCCACTCAGGGCATATATTTG
>PVKN010043223.1:0-10269 GCA_004027915.1 Capromys pilorides | reverse complement strand
GATGATTGTTATATTGAAAATACATACTGATAAAATATTTTTTTAAAAAACTAAAGGAATGCCTAAGTCCAACAAAAGACAAATCTTTCAAATTGCTTAATTCTTTGCTAACGAACTATATTAGGCAGAATTTCAGCATATTAGACCCAAAAGGAAGAAGTATAGTTCCAAATGTTCTTGAGTTTGTTCATATGAATGCAGCTAGAAGAATCCAAGGTTCATATGTTAATCCAAAGATCTATAAATGGTTGATTATAATAGTCATTTTATTGAAAAATAGACCCACTGGTGACTTTGCTAAAGAAAACAGGAGCCATAAGTCCCATCATGTGATACAGAGAATTGGAAGTTTTCACACAGATATATTATGTGTAACTTTCTCTGACAACTCAAATGTATTATGTCCTACAGGAAGTCAGGAAAAACATTTTCATCAAAAAAGACATTGAGAAATACATCAAGCCAGAAAACATCAATTTCTCAAAAAAGTACATCAATGACTGCACTATGAAAGCCAAGAAAGTAGAAGAATGATGAGATCTCCAATGAGAAGCACTGCTCAGGACAAGTAAACTTCCACTTCAGTGGCAAGAAGTGGTCTGTCACCATCACTGTTATAAGCTGCAAGTCCCTGGGCAGTGCCTGCTTGGTCATGGGTCTCTACAACAGAGACAGATGGTGAAACATTGAACTATTAGACTTTTCCTCTTACATAATAAAACAAAACACAACCAGAAATAATCTTCTTCTTTTCTTTCTTTTTTTTTTTTTTTTTTTGTACTTATGACAAGGTCTACAGGGTCTCACTATGTAGATCAGACTCATAGTGATTCTCCTGTTTTCAGTCTCCCAAGTGCTGGGATTATAGGCAGGCACAACCACACCCAGTTTCAAATGCCATCTCAGTGCGACTTGTGAGCAGGGACAGCACGGCATGCCTGAGATGGAACCCCAGATGCTATGCTCTGCCTAAACAGGCACTTTGGTCTGCCAAGATATCAAGCTGGACTTCAGAAATAATCTTTAGAAAATCAAAATGTTACTACCAACATATTCAAGTTTTAAGTTAATTCCTTGATGCTCATCAATTTACCTAATAATAAAATAAACTAGAACTTTGTGAAGCTCCGACATAGAAATTGTTTGGAGTCACTGTCATATTCATTAGAAAGATGTGCAGTGATCTAGAAATCAATGACTTTTCCTAGAATTAACAGAAAATCAAGGCCAGAAACTATTTATTACCTATACAGTATGGAAAATCAGTAAATAGATACAACCACAGACAAGATTAGTCTACAGCTTATTTGGAGCAGTGCTAGCTGGGTTTGTAACTGGTAGGAATAATTAAAATTCTTTTCAGAAATGTAAATTTGATTAATTGCTGCAGGCTGATATAGATTAACTTGAGAGTACAAAAAAGTCCTGTGGGCACGCTCTTCAGCAAGGCCTCATTACATCCTCGCAATTTCCTCCTTAGAGGCCCACTGTAGTCTCATGATGATAACTCTTCAAACAGGGGAAGCAGCCATCTTGGAAATGCTCAGAGCCCTCCTCATTGCAAGGGTCACTCTTCAAATGAAGGAAATCTTGGCCAAGCCTCAGTTAACGTGAGGGAAAGGCATTTAGCCAACTCCATCCAAACCCCTCTGCTTTCTCCGCTTACAAGGAGGAAGACAGTTGAGAAACACATTTGGACACTGAGATATAAAAAGAAAGAAGATTTGCTTGATTCATACTTTACCACCTGAGTACCTTCATACTTTACCACCGTATCAGTTAGGCTCATGTTTAACTGCAGACTACAGCGGAAAGAGTTCTCAGATGTGCTTACTCAAAAAGAGATTTCTAAAGAAATCACAAAATAATACAGGAGAAAAATAAAAGCAATTTAATATCTCTGGCTCTCATCTATATAAAATAATGAAATATTTTGTCCACTTTCTAGTCAGATTTACATACATTTCACAATAAAGGTCTCATTTACTAGATTTTTCAGATATGATTGCATGTGTAGCATGTACCAAAGATTATTTCATGTTACAAAGAAAATCTATGATAAATAAAGCAAGCACATCATAAAAAAATGAAGGTATGACAGACCTTTTAAAGTTATAAGACACAAAATGTAAATACATTAAGGCTCTCAATGTTGAGAACTGCATAATAAGTAAGAGACAGAGAGCAATTCTAAGTAACTCAGGCAATGCTAGAGATCAAGAAATGGGCTCATGGAAAAAAAGTAATTTTAAGGAAATCACTGGGATATTAAAATCAAGTACATAAGTAAGCTGTGAGCTTGAAGGTATAACACTATGAACTTCACAAACTTGAACACAAATAATGAGAAAACAATATAGATTATTCATGAATTTGGGGATGTTTCCTAGATATGTAAAGCACAAACACACTGTTGCACAACCAGAAGTAAGAAGCAGAATAAATATTAAAAGGAAATATGAAGCGATTTTCTGATACTGAAAAAAACACTAATTCTTGGGTTCAGGAAGCCCAGAGGCGGGGGAAGGAAAAAAACAAACAAACAAACAAACAAAATGACATCTTTAAAGAGGTTCAGTTGAGGACAGATAAAGAGGTGGCAGGAGGATTACAATATATAAATAGGGATACAAATTATTTCAAATTCTCCTCAGAAACCAAGAAAACAAAGAAATCTTAGAATTAAATAGTTAAATAATAAGGAAAAATTTCAGACAGCATGGTACATTAAATAGTGATACAGAGAATGTTTGCAGGAAAGTTAGAATAATCCTTGGCATGTATACTAACAACGACAAAGCCTTACAGAGGTAAAAACTGAACAGCAAGTTGCGCTATTAGTTTTGGAGATGTTATCATCTCTCTACCAGTAATTAAAATGTCTATCAGGGAGAAAATAAGTATACTGTTGCACTGCACAGAACTGTAGTTGTATCAAGCGGAACTATCAATCAAACTGAGCTAATTGACACTTATAGGATGTATTATCCACAATAGTAAAAGACATATTCTTTTAAAACTCACATGAACTTTAATTCTGGGTCAAGAAAGAGCCAAACAAAATCAAATATAACATCATAAAAACCATGTACTCAGACTACAATAGATTAAGATAGAAATAAATATCAAAGAGACAGAAAGTTTCAAAGTATTACACATTAAAGGACACACAACTAAATAAAGCATGAGCCAAAAACTGTCTTGAGCAAAACTAAAAATATTTTGAAATAAAATACAATTTATCAAAATCTGTGGAATGTAGCAAGAACACTGTTCAGAGAATTTATAGCACTGAATTTATATAACAGAAAAAAAGGAAAGGCTAAAATTAGTGTTCTAATTTTGCACATTGGGATGCTACAGAAAGAACAATTTAAGCCTAAATCAAAAAGAAAAGAGGAGCACTCAACTTTCACTATCACATCTCTAGTTTCAACCAAATGTAGTTGAAAACTATTTTTAAAAATTTGTAGCTGTACTGACCACTTGTAGACTTGTTATTACTCCATAAACAATACAGTATAGCTATTATGCAGACAGTATTTGCAGTACATTAGACTTTTTAAGTAATCTAGAAATGACTTAATGTATAGATTAGAATTGCATCAACTACAGATAGGCCTCTTTCTGTATGGTGAGTGTGCTTGCAAAGAATCTGTAACTGATCCCCTACAGACACTGAAGATTATCTGTGATAGTCATTAGAGCCGAGGACAGTGGGATTTTAAAAAGAGAACATAAACAGAAGAAAGCCCACATGAAATCAGAAGTAGATTATTTGAAAGAGCAGTAAAATTTAACAAGAGAGCAAAGACAGAAGTCACTCATCAAAAATAAAAGAACTAGGCCAGGGAGATAGCTCAGCAGAATAAGCACATGCCTGGCAAGCACAGGGTCCTGAGTTCAACCCCCAGTACAGCATAATAATAATAATAATAATAATAATAATAATAATAATAATAGAATCATCATCACAAATAAATATTCTTTGCCGGATGAAACTTTAATGAGAACCATTGCATTAAGATGAAAAAAGGTAAAGGATAAGTACTAGTAATTAAGAAACAAAATTGTCTTCATCCACATATGACAAGATTAGCTAATATTTCAAAGATGAAAAAAAAATCACTAGGGATTCATAATTAAATAAATAATTCACAAGCTACAGTGTAAAATTAATATACAAAAGTAAAATACTTTTGTTGAAATGTGAGCAGTGGAATTCAAAATGAAAGATAAAGAATCATTTCAAAATAGTTGAGCATAAATTCATATATGCATATATATGAATGTATATGTGTATCCAGGACAGAAAACTACACAACTCTGATTGAAAAAGTTAAAGATACAAATAAATGAAGCAATATTCCACTTCACAGATCAGGAGACTGAATGTTCCTAAGATGGAAGTTCTTCCCCCAGTGGCCTAAGTCTGCAGTGCAGTCCCAAACAATATGTCAGCAAACTGTTTTCTGGTTATCAATAAACAATTTCTAGACTCTACGGCAGTGCACATGGCGCAGAACAGCCAGTGTAGTATTGAAGAACAACAATGTCAGAGGACTGAAATCACTCAAGGAAAGAGGAGTTGAAGAGCTATAGACAATTAAGCATTGGCATTTGAATCCACAATTTTCATCTTAATCAAGGCAACATGTCTTGGTGACAATAACGTAACCTCAGGGAACTGGCATACGTGGTCCTGAAATAAATCTATAGAGATACTATATAGGTAACCAATGAAGATTCAAGGGCAATTAAAAAAATTAGACACTGTCCTTTTAATGAATTACTAGAACAATTACATGTGTGTATGACAAAATATCTGAATAAAGACTGCTATCTAAAATGCACAAAGAATTTTAAAACTCAATGATAAATACTTGCAAGAAAAACCTCATGAATCAAGATAAATAGATTGAAAATATATACATGAAAAGCTGTTCAACATCATATATCATAAGAAAGTTGCAAATTATGGCTGGGGACATAGTTGAGCCTAAGGGCCTGTCTGACAAGAATCTGGGTTCGAAACTTGGTACCTCATGCCTTGCTAACCCTGATACTCAGGGTCAGCCGTGCCAGCCCAATATGTTGCGTGTAGCCCATGCCTGTAATCTTGGTGCTGAAGAGGCTGAGAAAGGAGAATCACTACAAGTGCATGCTTCATAGTGAGACTCTGTACCAAATAAATATACAAATAGATAAATAAGTTTTTTTTTTTCAAAACATTGCAAATCAAAGCATTGATATGCCACTGCCTACCTGGTGACATAACTAAAATTTCAAAACAATGCAAAACAAAAACTTTGAAAGTACTGAGCTCTGAAAAAGTCATGGAGAAACAGTGTGGCATATTCTTTTCCAGTGGGGCTGCAACAGAGTACAGCCACTTTGGAGAAGCTTGAGAGCTTTAACAAAGCATATCATAGTTTCAGCACAAAATCTAGTGATCTTCCTCCTCGGTGTTTAGTCATTTATGTTGAAAACTTATGTCCTTGTAAAATCTGGCTTATGAATTGTTCAGATTAACAGTTCATAATTTTGTTGCATTTGCCAGGAATTGAAAGCAAGACACTTTTCAATTGGGAAGTAGCTAAACAGTCATATACCTAAAGAAGTATTACTCAGAGATAGAAACACATGCGACATCCTACCATAAAATCACAGGAAGGACACTTAAAAAACTCATTTTTAGGTGAACAACAGAAGCTTCAAAGCATCCTCCATTACATGTAAATTAATTGGCAGCATGAAGAAGGCAAAGCTGCATAAACACTAAAAGTGACACTGATCTCCAGGGTTTCAGCAGGATGTTGTGGAAAAATAGGTGGAGGATATGGGATTATAATCCAGAGAAACTATTTTAGATGCTGCTATAATGTTGGGTATATTACATTAGTAATTTCTCAGAACTTACTTAATTGTATAACATGAAAACAGCACAGTTTAAGTAATATTAACTTATCAATGTTGGTTCATTCCTGTAAGAAATGTACACCCCTCAGGCGTTTAAAGGA
This sequence comes from Capromys pilorides, assembly GCA_004027915.1. Classification (NCBI taxonomy): domain Eukaryota; kingdom Metazoa; phylum Chordata; class Mammalia; order Rodentia; family Capromyidae; genus Capromys; species Capromys pilorides. Next base: position 4,249 of record PVKN010043223.1, on the reverse strand, counting down.
AATACATGGAAACATTTCACTGCTCAGTTTTTCTAGAAATTTAAAATAAGTCCCTTATTTTAAACAAGGAAACAAATGAACTATGAAACCATAAAAAGAATGGAGAAATTTATGTTTCTAAATAAAGGAAGCCAGTTTAGAAAGTCTGCCTAGTGTTTGATTTCAATTATATTATTTATTTTAAAAATCAGAGAGGTAGAAACAGTAAAAATTATTAGTGGTTGCCTTGGTGATGGGGGATGGTGATAAAAATGGATAAGGAAAGCTCTGGGGAGTTCGCAGGCACCGAAACTATTCTCTGTAGTCTGGTAATGGTAAAATATGACATTATACATTGTCAAATATGCAGAAATTTATAACACACAGAGCAAGCTTTAATATATGCAAATTGAAAAGAATCATTTAGGAGTTCTGAAATCCCAGCAAAGAATACAGACTCTGACCAGAGAATTTAACCGTGTTACAAACATATGAAATAATGTCTCCCAAGGAGGTAGAAGAAAAGGTGCTGACCTAAGTTATTTTGGAAATGATTTGAGTCTGTAAGCCAAAAGGAAAAAGAAAGAAAAAATAACTGCACTTAGGCACTTTAGTTGATAGTTGCCCAAGGGGATGTGTATTGCAAATTTCACTGCTATTATGTATGCATACTGGAAATAAAGATGTAAGTTGAGGAGCAGTTGGCTTTCTCACATTTGGGATAAGCATTTACTGATAAGTAAGAACAGGAGAGTAAATAAGCTACATGGCTACTAATTAGTATTGGAGATGTCAATATCGACATTAATGTTTAACTTCATTTAGAGACATAATTATATGTAGACACTTTCAAATATGTTGTTGTGGTTTGTATCTATATATTTCCCCAAAGCTTCAGGTGCTCATAGGTGGGGGTCTTCAGTGTGTGATACTGGAGCACATGTTTATGTGATCCCCCATTAATCCATTGATTGGTTTAACTTAGTGCCAGGTACAGATAACGGATCCATGGGGGCAGGAAAGTGCATCCTGGGTGTGGGTGACACTGACCAACAGGCCTGTTGTAGCTTGTTTGGAATAGAGGGAAGGGAAAAGGAAGTGTCAGTGTCTCTTGGCTTTCATGCTGCAACTGCTTCTTCTCTGCCACGCTACTCTACCATGGTGTCCTGCCGTAGCGCCAGCAAAGAATAGACTAAAACTTCTACACACTGTGAGCTAAAATAATCCCCCTTTCACATGTGGTCTGAAGACATTTTTTATACCACCAGAAAGTAACTGAGACACATATTTCCATCTATATTAATAATAAGTACATATGTACTTATTTCCCTGCTCAGGCGTCTGAGAATGCTAAGAGAAACAACACCTCTTGGGGACAAGGTGTAGGGTTGGTGGGAAAATACATATCAAGAATGCAAAGTTATGGGGTCCTGTTCCTAGAAATTCTCATGAAATACACACACACATACACACATACAAATTACAATGTCCTTAAAAATGACAATGTGCACATCATAACAAAAGTCAGGTGAAAAAATTGTATGTGCATAAGACATTCATAAGTATTTGTCTTGAGAGTTTACATTATGAAGTCAATATTTCTTCATGTAAAGGCCAGCATGCCTTCTTTCAAAAGATAAACTTAGACTCGTGAAATATGGCACCAAAAGAAGAATGTACACCGTGAATAGTAATTTGATTTCCAGTGGCAATATGCCCAACAAATGTGTGTCAAGCTCTGTGATGCCAACAATAAAGAATCATGGTGAAACACAACCAGATTTTCCTATTCTCTAATTAAAAGTAATAGAGGAGAAAAGAATGTGCATATATGAAATCAATACAATAGAAATGAGTGATAAATTAAGTAAATTAATGGACATACAGTAAAAAAAACAAAATGGAGGGAAATTTCTGTAAGAAAATTAATTGGGAGGTCTCCTTCACGACAGTCTTCAATTTGGTATTTGCTTGGCATTTAAGAATCAGTAATATGAAACTTGAAATTTTATTTTTCATCTCAAATGGGATCACATGGTTAAGTTTTGCTATCAATTCTATTTAAATAAGTTTGTGTCAGAGCTAATTAATGAATTGAAGTATTCTGTTTTTCACCTGAGATGTTTAATTATGTACAAGTGATCAATACTTGTTTAAAAAGCCATCTCCTGACATTAGTAATTTTAAACATACCTGGACACAAATGTACTTGTCAGCCTCAGAATTCTCCAGATTAGTGGGGCACCTCCTTGTACCTAGGTCAGCTTGAGCGATTTCTGCTGTCCTGTCTGAAAGAGCCACACTCAGTTAGGACGTGGTTTTTGGCCGAATGGCTTAGGACGTCATCTTCCATCTAAGGGACTGCAATGCTCCTCCACCTTGTCTCTTACTCAAATGAGGTAGTTGGCTTGATGTTTTCTTTACCTGATGCTCTTAGGGATCCAAGCACAGGAAGAAAGTAGCGTCGCTGTGAGAATGCTTTCGTACGCCTATGCTTGCACCACAGTGTGAATGTGGCTAACTTACCGGTCAGAGCAAGTCCTACAAATTGGCTGGAATTCAAAATTTAGAGAAATAGGTGGCAAAGTGTCAGATTACAAAGGAGAGTGAACATGAAGAGGGAGCAGTTTATGCTATTTTTATATTATCATTAACACTGAAAATAATTGCTGAATAAATTACTGGAAATAATTGCATTTACTGAGGATTCTAGCCTTATAGATATAAAAAGAGAGAACATAAGCAGTGAAAATACAGGAAAACATAACTACTTAGAGGTTAATAATTCCTTCAATCACTTATATTTTATTCATACTTGCTTATGCATCTATTGATTACCAAGTTCATGAAATGTAATGTGTGAAATATGCTTTCTACCTTGTTTATCCTATAATTTTAAAATTATATTTTATAATTTCTTAAGTAACAAAATAGAACTTGTGATTAAAGTATATCAAGATGTACTTTAAAGTGCTAGAGCTGAGAATTAATCCTGAATCTGTCTGAATGACAAAAATCACTGTCTTTGGGATTAGGGAAATAGCTGGGTGGTCTAAGCAATTGGTTGGCAAGCACAAGGACCCAGGTTCAATCCCAGGTATCACATTCCTTGCCAGCCCTGGAACCCCTGGCAAGCTGGGCTGGCCTGAAACTGGGCATAGTGATATATGCCACCAATCTCAGTGCTTGGGAGGCTGAGACAGGACCACTACAAGTCCAAGGTGCATCATTAGACCCTGTACCAAATAAATAAATAAATTAATTAATTAATAAAAAAATTTCTTTTAAAAAATCATCATTCGTTCCCCTATCCAATCAGTCTGTATTCTTGGCTTCTACACCTGCACCTTGAAATAATCACCAGTCAAAAATCTGGGGTTCTTTAAATCTTGCATTAAATGGAGGCTTTTCTACTAATCCTTAGTCCCAAACAAGGCAATGTATAATTATTTCCATAACATTTACATTATACTGGTCACTTTAAGTAATCTAGAGATGATTTAAAGTATATGAGAAACTGTGTAGGCTCTGTGAAATTGCTGTTCCATTTCATATAAAGAGTTTGAGCATCGATGAATTTTACCATCTGCAGAGCTCCTAAAACCAGTCCTCTGTGGAAACCAAGGAACAACTGTGCCAATCACAATTTCTACTCCAGTTCTTGAAGCACCTTTCAGTAATACTATCTATAAAATCTTCATACCATAAATTGTTAGAAAATGTGAGACATTGGTAGCTATAGAAAACAATGAAGCAGCCCTTAAAACTAATCAACTAAAATAACATTCCAACAAATGAATATGGACAATGTAATGTAATATAATCAACATTATAATTTGTAAAACATGCCATAATTGTATTTTATTTCACCAACATGAAAGAAAATAGTTGAGAGAATAAATGTGAGCAACAGTGAATCCCAAACAAACAGAGGGAGGCAAGTCTTGAAATTACGGCTGTTGGAGCACCACACAAAGCCACCCAACTGCAGATATTTCCACTTGAGTCTACTGAGGGACTCAAGGTCAAATGGAACAAAAGATAAGTTTAGAAAATAGAATAGAAGTCATTTCACAAAAAAATTTCTCTTTTAAGACTGCAAATTTTATCCTAATTTGTTCTGAAAGCTCTGAAGGATTCTTAGATAAGAAGTTAATTTATCAGATGGTTTATTCTAGAAAGATCACTGTGTATTATAAAGTAAAGACTTTCAGAGAAAGGAAATAACTTAGGAGATAATAAAAAGGGATATATAAATGAAGGATGATTT
>PVKN010043222.1:0-10269 GCA_004027915.1 Capromys pilorides | reverse complement strand
CACAAACATGCTAATAGGGGGCAATTTTTTTTTTTTTATTTACAAAGCTGTCGGTACTCAAGAGTAATTTCATATCAGTATTCTACAAACCCAGGGAAAATGGGTTCTAATTGTCACAGTTATCGAAGCCTTCACCTTTAGCATCAACGACTTAACAATATCATAGGAGATGCAAAGTGACTAATAATGTTTTAAACCAACCCTTTAACACTACAGAAAGGTTCCATTTTCACATCTTTTATATTTCATACATATTACACCTGAAAGGTAGTATTTAAACACATTATTTTGGGAGAGCCTTTATGCAGACAGTCAAGACCTAATGCAAGAACCACCCCACTTCTGGGTGTGAGGCGTGAAGGCTTCATGAAGAATCCTGATAGAATGGTGAGAAACAAAACACCAGCAAGGCAATACTGAAAGCATTTTAAATTATTTACTAGGTTAAAAGGGTGAAATGATACTTTAAATACATCAATTTCATCATCTAGGTCATTTTTTGGTAGCAGAGTGGTATTGATCTTTCCAAATGCTTAAAATTAACTATTTTCCAGAAGGTCATTATTTGATTAAAGGCAGTAAAGATGAAGGCACGAAGCGATGTACTTTTTCTTCTCTCCCATTCAAATCATCATATAATTTAATAAAAACGATCCCATCATGTCCTGTAATAAAAACGCTTGTCTTAAGATATTGTTCTTTACCTAACATATTAACCTTTAAATGTTATGAAGTTCTTTAGAAGGAAAACCTTTGCTAAAGCAGATTATTCTATAACATAATGAGAGGCCCCCACCATTAACATTAATAAAGATACATGTTCTCCTCTATGGAATTAGTAGGAAATGCATTAATCTTTCTCTCCAGTTTAATAACATCTACTTTGTGTAAAGCGAAAGGAATCTCAGTAGACGCTGCAAGCAAGAACTTTTCCTGCTAAGTTAACATGGGTCTTATTAAAGAAAACACGGAAAATGAATTTGAACAGAGACGTACCGGTAAGTGCAATTTCCTTCTAAAAGTAGCACATTACACCTAGTACTTTATTGAAAGATGAGTCTTAAAGAGAAAGGCAGTTTAAAAGGCGTAAGTGTATGTGTCCATGTAATTCAATATATGCTTTTTTAAGGTATGGTTTCTAATACTTGTACTCCTTATAACGAAGGAAAACTAATAGAAGTATTTTAAATTGTTATTTTTTTGGTACTACGAAGAGAATCCAGACCTTGCACATGCTAGGAAGGACTTTATTCCTGAGCTACATCCCCAGCCCAAATTGTTACTATTTTAAACTCCCACACTGACTGTTTATAAATTCTCCTCAGATCCTTCCATTTATTTAAAGGACTCGATATTTAAACCAAAATTGTGTGGGTTTCTATATTGGGGTAATAATAGGAAATGGTTTTCCAGAAATTTCTCACCGAATAAAATTTGCCACTTTGTCAGTAAGAGATTAAACAATTCCAGCAGTTTCTGGAGGTTTATTATTAGCATAAAAAATGTTTACACAACACAGGGAAGTTTCCATTAAAATTTAGTGAAGACTCACATTGGTAAATGATCTTTATTTTTCAATTTCACTTAAAATTTAATCAGATAAAAAATGAAAATCATTTGTTTTCTATAGTTTTTATGTTTACCTCTCCTCGACTTCCTCTGAGCCACTGACTTTAGGCCACATATAAATACGGTAGTTTTTCTTTTGCTACAAATTGTTTGGCTCATAACAAGATTATCAAATGACAACCTGGCCAGAGGAGATACAAATGGTTGTTGCCTGAAAGGCTGTCAAGACAAGGAAATCTCACATTTTAAAGAAAAATCTCAGAAAGAATTTCAGAAGAGGGTAAAAAAAGAGGAACAAAGATAAAAATAAGAAATTATAAAGAATGTATTAAGCTAGCAAGAAGATAATCGCTTGATTTGATTTAAATAGACGTTCTCCAAAGAAGGCCTCAGTTTTATTTCACAAAATTACACTTAGAAAATGCCTAATTTATAAGTTCCATTTTCACACAGACTTCCAAACCGTTTTCAGGGTAGTTTTTTCAAAGCTGAAACCAAAATCTTGCTTCGTGTGTGAATCTGAATATGGGCTTTAATGAAGAATGTCTTACCTGTTTTTCTTTCTCAGCCAAACATTTTCATATCACCTGAATTTCAATGCTTCGATCTTGCTCCTGGTTTTATGTTTACACTCTGCCTTAAAATTACAACTTCTCATTTCTCCTCATTCTTCATAGGTGGTAACATTCAAGAGCCAAAAATAACTCCCAAGTTTCATGCCACAATATTTTTATCAATTTTAGCCTCCACTCTTGTCAGTAAGAACTATTCACTTCCTTCTGATCTTCCCACTACACTGGGGCATCTGGTTCTTGAATCACTCCCTTAAGTATCCAACACTCTTTTATATTACTGCCCAACAGAAATTTGTTTTGGTTTCTGAACACAGAAGCTTTTACGCAAGTACTCTTAACTTACAGGGAAAGCATAGTACATTAGTAATGAGAACACTTCTGATGAACGGAGAGCCAGTGCTATCGTGGGATTCCACGATACGTATCACTGTGCCCACTTCCGCCTCCCAACGGTCCATCCCTGTTCTCCTGCTCCACTTGACTTCCAGCTTGACTCATTAGCTTCCCAAAAAAGGGGAAAAGCTCAGCCTCTTTCCAGGGCGGCTTTTCAGACTTCCCTCAACTGTACTTCCATCCCAATTCGGAGCTGCCCACCATCCCCCTCCCAATTCCATTCTCCATTCTTCACTCAGCTTTTACAGGAAAGGTTGTTCTCCTCAGCAGAGAGGAAGAACTGATGGGGAAGAGTGGAACTGACTTGGCTTTGGAGGGGAGGCAATATTTAAGAAAAAGAATAGCTGTAGATGAAAAGGCTTAAGAATTAGCAAACTGCTGAGAAGAACACGCAAGCTGCTTGATTTTGGATGGACTGTGCCTTGCTCCACTTTTTGGCTGTAATTAACTCCTTGCCATACTTGCTTGACTTAGTTACAGTAAACTTTCATCCTGTCAACTATACTTTAAAGGTCTATTGAAATACTGGGTTTTAATTTGAATACCCACTCAACCACTAAATAGTTTTGCAACCCTGGGCAGGTAACTCAAAACTGTCTAGATCTCCATTATCCCCTCTGTAAAATAGTTTAATTTCACTACCTAATTCATAGTCTACTGAAAACTGAGCCAGACTGGAAGAGGTCTGGCTCGTAGACCAGTGCCATGAGTATCAGCTATTATTGTTTTAGTTATTTCTGTCATTAGGACACTTGCATCATCTGAAAAGATCGAAGAAGTTAACGAAAATAAACCAGTTACCATTTTCCAATCTCGATCTGGCATGGTCCTCCCACACCACATGCAGCTCTGAGGTATACAACATCTATCATTCACCTAGTCTGGAAATTTATTTAGACTATAAACTGCTATAATTTTTCTGAAGTGCAATGTAAAAAATGTTGAATGTAGAAAAATCTAGTAATCAGCTTTAAAGGACAAATGCCTCTTTTAATTCAGTCCCATTTTTGAAAGTTTATTCTAATGAAATGATAATGAAAGACATGCACAAGTACTTATTATAATAATGTTTACACTGGCATTATTTGTGAGAATGAAAGTTGAATATAACCTAAATATGCTTTAATATGGAGTGAATGATAAAACATGGGAATGCAAGACATATATGCACAAACTTACGTAGCTTTACACCCATAAATATTTCTTTTTGGTACCAGGAATCAAACTCGGGACTTTGTGCTTGCCAGACAGGCACTTGGGCCACTGAGCCATATCCCGGCCACTCTATCCATAATTATATATAAAGAGTGTATGTGTGCATAGAGAGAGTCCATGAGGACATTAAAAGCAGGTATTTTTAGGATTATGGATAATTTTATCTTCTTTCTTGTGTTTGTTTTCCCATCTATAGTGACTAGTACTGCTCTTATAATAAATATATAGCAAAAGCTTTAATTAAAAATCAAAATGTCTGTTTCATCCAAACCATCACAATCTGCTATCAACTGCACCGCCGTGGAACTTTTCTTGGACTTGTCCTTTCCTTTCCCCTTTCTTTTCTTTTCCTTGTGCTCTGGCCCAGCCCCTGGCACCATCTTCCATGCTCTAGCGGCGACAGTCTCCTCTAGCCCACCCTCAATCCTGCCATTTGAGTTGCACGGACACCACAAACAGATATCAACATGCGTAGCCCTTTTAGCAGCAAAACCTTTTCCTCTACCGAGCAGGCCTGGTGGCAACACCTGGAAACTCATACTCCAAAGGGCCATAACATGGGGGGATAGAGAAAGACATAAAAGTGGCATATTCTGAGTCACTGGGTGGTGAGAAATTGTGTATTTTCTGTAATTCATGAGGACTCAGTGGATGAAAGGTAGCAAAGTCTGACAGCATGAGCTCAAGCTGACGTTGTTCCATTTTAAACAAATACGGTTCAGAGTTAGTGCCATCTCCTAAGTTTATGGAGCAGTGCCACGCCAGCAAAGACGTCTATCAAAGGCGACTGAAGGGGCTAGGAGTACAGCTTCGCAGGACAGTGCCTGCCTAACACACGTGAGGCTTTTGAGTTTGAGCCTTACCACTGTTTAAAAACTGCACCTACAAAGTAAATTTCTTTTCATGTTGCTTCCTAAAGTCACTGTTAAAAATTGTAATATTTATTCTCTTATTCAAAATTATGAAGATCATTAAGGAAAAATGTGTTTGCCAAGTGTAAAAAAAATGACAAAAATATGAACTCATAAAATGAATAATTTTTAGGTGATGATTTACCTGACTTGTTTGCTTACAAAAATAATTACTATTACCATAGGTTGTTTTAAACAAATATTTCTACACTGCATTTTTAATTAATTCATATACAACTTTTCAACACCGCAGATAACTCCTAAGATGAATGATACTCTCTGTTACACATATGTAGGGGCTGAAAAATTAAAATTTTAAATCTTTTCTCTCTGATGTTCTAGAAGAGATAACAAAGAATTTTCAGAATAGGAGAAGGTTATCTGGGACTGTGAAAACTACGGGAATCCTCCCCCAGAGGAGCAGCCAGGCAGGGGCACTACGAGCTCCCAACTTGCTTGTGATTTTGCTGATAAAGCAACACCATGTTGTGGCCCCAAACCACATCACTTTATCCATTCTACAAATCTGCTCATCAGGAGTGGGCTTAACTTGAGAGCCACATCTTGTGCTTCGCAAGTGGGCATTAAAAACAGAAAGCATAAATATTTCCGGAAGTATCATGTGGGTCCCGGTGGTAATAGCTGGTATTAATTTTACCAATAAAAGGAGACAAGGGAGGCTGCTGAGGCTCAGTCACTCCTCAGGACCGAGATGCCCCAGGGAGAGAAGGGCAGCGGTGAGGTATGACTCTACTGTCACTCTGTCACCTGAGTCCCCTCTAGCTCCTCCTCCTGCTGTCTGACACAAACCCTCAGAAACTACGCTAGCTTTTGTGGGCGCAAAATTCAGAAGATGAAATCTGCTTCTGAATCCTTCTATCCTTCCACAGCTGACCGCGGAATGCCACCAAGGTGTCAGCTACCATGAATGTGGGGACAAAGGAAGGGGGACCCGTTCCTAAAGGTGTAATTTACTTAGCCACAGACTTGCAGTCTAGGGCAGACACATTCTCCCATGCTGTAGTATTATAGGCAGGTATCTGAATGCTGAAGAAAGCCAGGGAAGGTTCTGCTTCGAATGGTGCTACAGTAATTGTAACCTCTGTATGAAACGGAGTGAAGGGCAACTGAAAAATCAGCACGCCAAAAAGCAATAGGAAGTTTTTTTAAATGTTTCTCAGGTAAATTCCAGAATTCTTTGGTTAATATGTTTAAAAACGTAAATTTTTTTTTCCTGTACACAATAACTAAACTCATCTCTGTTGTGCCATGACCCCTCCCAGTGGTCTGGTGAAGCCTATAATAGATTCCTCTTCAGAGCATTTTATGGGCCTAAAATAAAATACGTAATATTATAAAGAAAAACAATCACACTGCAATATATGATAGGTTCACATGTAACTTTGATGGGAGGATGGGAGCAGGAATAAACCAATCTATCAAAACTCTGTGACAAAATAATAGATAAAGGCTTCTTTAGTAAATAATAGAACTGAGGAAAAGATCTAATAGTTGCTCTAATTTTTGATGAGCAAATCTTATTTTTCAGGTATCTGCAACAACCTAACGCAATGTGAAAATACTTGGATTTTTATTGTTGCCTATGTTGGTAATCAAATAAAATGCCAACTCTTCAATTAGGAGGTTACAGAAGATAAAGATGCATTTCTCTTCCATCCAAGTTCATAGTCCCCTTGGGGAAAGCAGGACACAGGGTAACAAATCCTCAACGAGATGCCTGTCTCTCCCCATATATGTACGCACATATACGTCATTTTTCTAGAACTTATGTAAGCTCCTAGGTTAGAGAAACTTGATAATAGATTTGTGAAAAAATTTCCTTTTTTTTTGTTTGTTTTGCTCTCTTATTAGAGTCAATCACCGGCAGAGTGGTTCCCAGCTGTGCGCCAGGATGCCCAGCTTTCATCCGGGTTATTTCAGCAGTACCCTGACTGTATACATGTAGGATGGGGCTTGATAGGCAAGGTCCCCAACACATCCAACTCTTAGGTCAACCAAAATGAGAAAGAACTTTTATCTGACTCATGTGTCAGTTCTGGGTAAGACTTCCTTATTAAAACAACAGTTCAGTATCTTTAAAAAATGCCAATGATTGACAACAGCACCAGCACGTACACACCAAACTCTTTTTCTGGTTCTTTAACACAGAGAATGATTTTATAATGACAAACATTTAACTCGGTGAACTTCATACCATGCCAGTCATTCCGAAGTCAGAGAACGTCTGTCAGGGAGTAATGCTAACAAGGTTTTTCAAAGAAACACGGGTTTCCTAAATAGAGGACAAGGCAACAGGGAAGACAAGGGACACAGGCAAACTGAAGACAGTGGCTTCCCCATGCCTACATTGATTATCAAATGAAACACCAATTTTTCAACTAAAGATCATGGGAAAGAGGCGTACACCTGGGAGGAAAGAGGCCCTTGCTCTATTTGCTTTTCAAAGAACAGGTGGCTAGAAAGTATATTTGCCTTTAGACTGGAGGACCAGGCACAAGGGAACAGTGAAATGGAGGATGAAAGAGAAAAAAGGCAGGAAGTTGGTATAGGGGACACAAGCAGAACACAATAAAGCCCACAGCTATCTCATAAGCTTATGTCATAATACATATTCATGCTAAATTTATCCAGAAATATAAATGCAAACTTCTGTCTAGAAATTACACTTGATGGATAGGACCCTTGTCCTTACGGTTACAGCAATCCAAGTTATTTACTTTCTTTAATCAAAACACCAAAACAAAACCATTACACATTGGACTATTACCCCTGCCCCAATTTCCAAACATACAAGCCAAAAAAAAAAAGCAGTTTAGGCAGTAACAGCTTGGCATGAACTGAGTTGTGCTTCCTAATAATGGCTGTCTGTCAATGTGTATTTTATTACAGCCTTTAATTCCTTGACCTTATTGAGCCGGGCATGGTGGTGCATGCCTGAAATCACAACACTTGGGAGGCTGAGGCAGGAGGATTGCCACAAGTTCAAGAACAGCTTGCGCCACAAAATGAGCTCAAGGCCAGCCTAAACTGCATAGTGAGACACTGGGTCAAAAAGACCAAAAACAACTTGACCATATCGAAAGTAATTTTTAACCTGATTCGTGGTTTCATTTAAATCACCAAATACTCCCATCACTGAGCCAGTATTACCCACGACAAGCAGCAGCCAAGTTGGTACCTGGAGAACAGGTAAAGGCTGAAAGGTGACACTGGGTGGACATTCCTTGGTAGCTGTTAAATGCTACAGGCATCATCAGGTCATGAACTTGCACACCAGGATTTCAGGATCTGTTCTCAAGCCGTTACTCCTTTTCCTTAACCTGTCCCAAACCTCTGTTCTCCCATGATAAGACTTGGTATTCTTACTCCAACCATTTCTTCCTTTCTAATGTGCTATCCTTCCTAGGAAAATATCCATCCAAAAAACAAAACAGAGAAACACCAAACAAAAGTAGTTGAGAGTGGATATTCAGAGACTGGCTAAAAACTAGACCTAAGTAAGGAGAGTGTGCAGCAACTTTCAAATTCCACCATGCTAGCAACCCCTACCCTACTACAGGCTGAGCCAGATGCATTCACCAAATGAACTGAGCGCATCACATGTTCTACACTGCCTGGACACTGCTAAATTCCTACACAATAAAAAAAGGCCTTGAATCATCTATTAGCAAGTCTCAGAGGAAGATGCCCAGTCTTCAGTTCATCATGCACTATGAAGTGGAGTTCTCATACTGGATTCCCACAATTCCGCTCACTAAGGGCCACCCATTAAATAACACTTCTTGCCTACAGACCCAAATACAGCATGACTCCTCTCTCAAAGCACAGCTTCCCTTATTCAATCCCTTACTTCCTTCGGGATGCACTCTCAGACTCACACACCTGCCAGCAGTATTTTCAATTTAAAGTACAGCCTCTTTAACACTCAGACACCTGCCCCAGTCACAAACTCACCAGACCTAGAACTCCAAGAGACGTTACACATAATATAAATGCACTTATTCTGCGTTCCCAAAGTTCAAAATTTAGTTAAACAACTTGCCTGCAGCTACACCGCATCTTAGCAGTGAGATCCTGCCCACCACGCTGTAAGGCCCAAGTCTGAAAGATGAAGCTCATGCGCAAGTGACTACGTAAATCATCTTGTGAGTGTGAAAAGTGGCCACCATCATTCTCTATTTGGTGTGGATCAAGAGGGAGCTCTGCCCTCTAATTCCTTTCAGCTCAGAATAGAAGCGGGAGCTGTACTATAAATGATGATTTAAAAATGAAAAAGATGATGGGTCCAGAAAATATCGAAGATATTAGAAGGAAGCAGTTTTCTTTCTTGCCTGTTTTCTGAAGACTCTGAAACTAGGAAGGACGGCTGAGTACAGCTGAGCAGTGGGGTAGAATAAAGCTCTTCAGCTACATTCCCAACAAATCATTATCTGTGATTTGTTAACATACACAGAAACTGTGCAGTTATTAGGCGGGAACCTAGCAGGGCACACATGGAAAATTAAAGTGTTTTCTTTGAAAAGTGAGATTCTTGTACCTTTAGAAAGCTTCAGAAAGATGTGCTCTTCCCTGGTACTCAGAATACTAAACATTCTCCAACTCCATAAATGCTATGATGTCCCTTAACAGCAACGCTGCTACTTTTCCTGTTCCCTTCTGTATCACAAGGATAAACAAAGACCATCAGGTTGACAAAAAGCATTAAAATCTAGAGAAGGATTTTTCATATTATGGGTAAAATCTGTGATTTTGCAAAGAAAGAATTCAAGGCTCTATTTAACTGAAACTTCTACCAGTGACAAGGAAACATGACTCCACTCAATCTCTATCCATAAAGTATCTTGTCTACCACACAACTGTGCTATGAAAATCAAATTCTTCTTGGGAATCCAAAAACACAAGGGACTTCAGCAAGGGTTTCCTCCTTACTAGTTCATAATAGGCACTTTCACTTAAGCGCCAAGAGGATTCTAAGGCGATGTCTGTACTCAGCAGGAAAAGCAGACATAGGGGTGAAGAGGGGACTGAGTGGAATCTTCTGCATCACTGAATCTTACAAAAAGACCAAAAAGGTAGAGTAAGATGGCAAAAAGCTAAATGACCTAATGATTCAGCAAAGGTACATTAATAGTACACAAGGAAAAAACAGAGGAAGAAATAACTAAATCAACTATGTCAACTTATTAGCAGTTTAAAGAAGATTCTAACTAAAAGGCAAAAAGCTCACGTTCCCTTTAAAGCAATATCTAGGTTCAAAAGCAAGCCTTACTAGGCAAAAAAAGTCAGATTTTAAGTTGGAAAAAAGCAAGAAGCAAACAGAAAACAACTAAGTTAGAGGGCAGAAGAACATTTCAGTGAAAAACTATGAAGCAAAGATTAAAAAGAATAAATTGAGAAAAATACTAAGCAGGAGGGAAAATGAAAATGAGCAATAATACAATTGTATTGGGGACTTTAACACAGTACTGTTACAAAGAGATAGATCAATAAGCAAAAAATCAGCAAAGAAATAACAGAAATAAACCAAACTTGTGAAGAAATGGACTTAGTAGTCATTTACACAGTGTTTCACTAAGCAACATCAG
>PVKN010043221.1:0-10271 GCA_004027915.1 Capromys pilorides | reverse complement strand
GGCCAGGCTGTCACCGAGGGAAACCTCCAACGCCCCGAGTGGGTTGTGCTTCACCTTCCTTAGCTTGATTTTTCTCAGGTAGTTTCTTACAGTGATGCAAGGATGACTCACATAGCTTCTACGATGAGCTTAGCTCCAAAGGGCAGTGGGAAGAATGTGAGTCAGCTGGTTTAGAGGGCTTTTTTTGTTTGTTTGGTTTTTTTTTTTTTTTTTTTTTTTTTTTTTTTTTTTTTTTTGAGACAAGGTCTCGCTATGCAGTTCAGGCTGGCTTTGACCTCACTTTTGTAGCCCAGGCTGGTCTCGAACTCACACTGATCCTCCTGCCTCAGCCTCCCAAGTGCTGGGATTGCAGATGTGCACCACCACGCCCAGCTTAGAGGTCTTAAACTTAGAAAAACGATTTTTTTTTTTTTCTGTTGTCCCCTGTTGGCCTGGAGAGAAACATAGCATATCTTTAGACATTACCACATATATATATGATACATTAGATACCATATGTAATATATACATACATATCTATATCCTAATACACATTGCATATCTTTTGTTTTTAAGGTCACAAGTAATTTTTTCTGTAGCTCAATGTGAATTTTTTTAACATAAGAATTTAAGGTTCACATAACTGTGACTGAAATTACCTTCCAGCAATAGAAAGATGCTTGTAGGATTCTTTTTATTAAGAGCAACATTTCTCCAGCAGTGATTCTCATCATAGTTCACAGATTGTTGTTTTGTAAAATGCAAAGTATTTTTAATTTAAAAATCTGGATACCTTCCTCTGTCGGTGATAATTATACAGACAATGCAACAGTTACCGACATTCACATCTTGAAAAAGTGATTATGGGAAGGATGGATGTTGCAACGCTTACAAATAAAGCGAAACCCAAAACTGCAGCTAACAGAATAAAACAGGTTATAAGCTGATCAGAATTCATCAGCAAGGGGGTTTAATTCCATGATACGCTACTGTTATCTGTCAAATGTACTTACAATTAAGAGAAAATATCTCCCAGCGTTTCCATGGCGCTCGAGCCTTCCCATGGAACAGGCAGCCCACGCAAGGCCGAGGAGCTGTAAAATATTAATTCAGCACCAGTATGCATCCAACCATCTTCCCATCCATTACAGGTTACAGCAACTATGCCCTAAGAGGTGACTCAGTGACGGTGAACGCTGCCAAACACTGCACAGCGGGGCCTGGCTCCCCTCTTTCTGCAAAGCGGCTGCAGATAATAAGACTGTTTGCATGACAGAGAGCCCTCCAGAGTCACTACTTGCACCCTGAAGCATGAGGTGGAGGGGGACAGGTGGGGCAGCCTCAGGCTTAGGGAGGGAGATTTTGAGGTTGTGGTTGGAACAGCTTGGTGCCTCCTAGGATGCAGCGGCTCAGGAGTCAGAGAACTAATGAATTCTGAGGTGGCAGGAAAAAGGTCGTTGTCCCAGCCAATGTCAGGGGAAGAAAACTGGTGAACAGGAAGAAGGGGCCCAGATTCTATAGGACTGTCCTCGTGACTCATTCGGGTGCCAGAAAAGGCGCACTCAGATGTAAAGCAGACTGTGTGTTGAGGAAACCAAGACCTATCGCTTGTCTTCCCAGCTGGAGGCTACCTGTAAGATTTTTGTAAATTGAGCCATTGCTCCTGTTATGCCCCTCTGCAATTAGGCGCATTCATCACTTGTGAATGTGTATTTTCCACCAAATCATTTCCTTTATTTGTTAAAAATATTTATGGTATAAAATGCTGAGATTTACAGTTAGTTATTTATAGAAATTATTTTAAATGTCTCACAAATAATGTTTATCTAGTAATGTATGAAGCCAGTCATGACTCACTTTGGCCTTAGTCATTTCATTAACTACCACTGCTGGCATTTTTGTCTGAAATGCTCTAGTGAAGAAAGCCAAGTAGTTGTGGATTCCAGGAGTCAGCCTGTTGACACGAGTCCCTGAGAGCAAAAGCATTTTGCAGGTCTCTCTCTCTCTGATGTCTCCCCCCCACCCCCACCCCTTCTTTCTTTCCTTTTCAAGAGCAGAATATATTTATTAGGAAAGGAAAGCTCCTGTCCCAGAGAGAAAGAGAGAGAGAGAGACAGATAGAGAGAGAATCAGACAGAGACAAGACACAAGGGGAGCAGGTTGCCAAGATCTTGCCTTTGTAGAGGGATTTTTATAGAGCAAAATCAGGAGGTGAGGTGAATCCAAGGTAGAGAAAAATGGGAAATTACAAGGGGAACATGAGGTGGGACAAAACTATTATTAACCAATAAGATTATTAACATAACTGCTCAGGTAATATTGATTAAATTGAGATCAAATGGGAGTCAACATGAGTCAAGTAGCAAGTGGGAATGAAACAAAACATGGGCTGTTGGGTCAGTAGTTCTTCCTGGCTTCCTTAAGGTGCTTGATGCCCAGGTAGAATGTCAGTTTCCATTGTATATCCTTAGGAGAAGTCTGCCGATACACTGGTTCCATCTGTTGTGTTGAGGTTTGGCCCTCAGCAGATGTGGGGGTGTCTGTGTCTCCCCAGGGTTGCAGTGCATGCCTTTGTCTACACCGGCTCCTTGGAAGGCTCAGCCCTGCTTGCATGCCGATAGCATTTCTGACTAAGCAGTCTGTAACATTCCTCTCTCTGAAGAATTACCTTGAACTAACATGCAGGAGCAATGGGTGATGGCTGATCTGGCTTCCTTGTTGAGAGGGGCTCATAGTTGTGATCCGCAGTCAGGGATACTACAGAGAGGGTCTAGCTGAAGAACCCCATAGTGGAAAGAAACTCCTTATCTGCTAGATATCTGGCTGGAGTTCCTGTACTCTAAAATCAATGAATGAGTTTTAGGAACAATGAAATTTAAGAGCTTCTGTCTGAGAGAGGGACAGAAGGGGACCTCAGGGTGCTGCTCTTTCACTCTCTCTAAAGTCACTGTCTTTTCAGATTTTTCAGATACTCATGGCCATTGTCGTCAGGTATTGTCTTTTAGCTAATGAAGAAAATAGAAGCATCTTGGTATGTAAGTCACAAGGAAATTTGTCTCTCAGACAACACGGTAAAATTTCCTTTGTATTATTAAAAGTAGTTGCTCCCAATAGAAAAAATGAGGACAAGGAATGAATAGGATGGGTACAAAAGCTAATTATGAAAATAATACTGCAAATTTAAAGATCAAACGTTTACGGATCAAAAAAAAAAATCCTTTAATTTCCCGAGAACTCCAAGAGGGAGACTGTGCTATTCTTATTCTTGTCTTGCAAGGTGTTTCCAAAAGTTGCTTCAGATTAAATAGCTCCATCTTGTCAGGGAACTAAAGAACCACAGAGGAGGAAGGAAAAAGGAAAGGATGGTGAGGACAGGGAAGAAGAAAGGGGGAAGGAGGGAAGGAAGGAAGAAAAAAGAGAAGAAGAATGGTTTGCTCTTTTTATCTGCCAAGTTGGTAACATGGACTCGATTGTGATTTTCAAAGGTTAACCTTCTATGATTGTGAAAGTTGGAGGAGATCTGAACTCACGCTAGTTTGGAACGGTGGACTGATAATATTAGCTAACTCCCTTTCAAAATAATTGGCCATGGGTGCAGGACCCTAACTTATTCAAAGTGACTCTTGAAGAATTTCTTTGATAGTTAAGAAGACTTGTTCTTCCACTGAACCTAAAGGCAGAGAAGCGTGCTCCCAGGTGCTCGTGGCAGCCATGTTGCCTGTGCTGAGAGGACATCACAGCGCCAGGCAGGAGCAACAGGAGGGGACGGGGGTGGGGTGGCACCGACAAGTTCCTGCTCCCAGTCTGTGCCCGAAAGAATTCTGGACTCTATTCAGGAGTTGTTCAAAAGCCTTCATTATTTCAGACATTCTTTTACTGGGGTTTTCTGTTACAGTCTACTGCAGGCATTATAAGCGACCCTCATCTCAAAAGCTCTAGAATTCTGAATTCGATTTGTCAGAGGAATCCACACAGGGACTCTATGAACTACGTAATGACGTGGTTATGTGGAGGCGGGGCTTTGTTTTATGACACAGGAGTATGCATGACAAAGCCAAATTACATGACGTTAAGCAGAAAAACATTGGAGAAAAACAAACCTAAATGTTCAACTACGGGGAGATTAATAAATTGTGATACATCTGTATAATGTGGTGGTTACCTATGTAATGCCTAAGGCAGTTTCCCAACATGGAAATGCTTGCAATGGTCCAGAAAAAAAAAGTGAGCTAAAAGCATATACATATATTTTTTGAATATATAAATTAAAAACATTTATGTTATATTGATCTGCCAAAACAATCTATAGTATCAAAATATTGAATACTTTGAACTGATATCATTAAATATATTCAGTATATATTGTTTAGTCATACATAAATAAACACACACACACAAACACATTCACATGTGCAAGTATTAAACTGATATGAAACTTTCAAACATGTTATTCCTGAATTGGACAATATTGCAGGAGATGCTGAACTTGTTTCCATCTGTATTTCTTCATGTTTGAAGAGTCCGTATTTTCATCCTGGACTAATCCAGGCTGCTTGTAAGTGATTTGACTTCCCCTCATCTGGAGATGAGCCCCTAAGCAGGCTTGGCACTAGGCATCAAACTCACCACCTCACGCTTGCCAGGCAGGCGCTGGGCCTGCTGAGTTGTATCCCCATCGCTGCTGGTTGGGCTTTGCAAGGCCTCCAGCACAGGAATGCTGGGACCGCTTTGGCCTAGAATATGCCTCACTGCATTGAACTCCAGGGCTGAGGCCGCAGCGATGGCTTGCCAGCCTCTGTGAGCTTCTCTGCTCCCCCTTACCATAGGGTGGTTTTCTTCTCCTTGAGGATTTTTTTTTCTATTTTAATCATTTTATTTTTTATTACTTTTAATAAGAAATAACAATGTGACAGTTTTGAAACACATGAGTAGTACATTCCCAATAATTGATACAATCCATATCGTTGTTCTCATAGTAGTTATACAGAGCACAGGGTATAGACATGATAATTTTTCTAATTGTTATTGGTACAAAAATTTCATCTCATTGAACTAAGAGAAAGGTGTTATATACATAGTCCAATGTTCCAAAATTGCAGTGGGTTATTGGTAAAACTGGCAATGTTGGAAACTGTTGATTTAAGCCTTTTACAGCTCAGCATACTAATCTAGTTTTATGTTTTATGCCTCATGGCTAACCTTTTCTGCTGGGTGGCCAAGGATAAGTTTAAGCAAGGCCTGCATAGCAAAACATGTAACTTTTGTATCTCCCAAGGTCAGTCAAATCTGTCAGGATTAACTCTGAAACCATGTACAGTTTTTTGTAGAACTGTTGTCAGCCATCTTTGATGAGTCACAGCAATGGCTTGACCAGTTTGCTCTCTGTGAAAGCATGAGAATGTTTTCTGTCTAGGTGACTCTCCTTAGGTACACTATATATCTTAAGTCCCTTTCCTCTGTAGCCCCATAATCACCTTGTACAGAAAATTTGGGACACCACTGAGTTATAGGATGTTACAGCATGGGTTCTCTTCTGCCCTGAGTCCTCACTGACTTTGAAGGATTAGGGCCAAAATATTGGCTATCCTTGTAGTCCTTCTTTTTCTCTAATTTTTGGTCTATAAACATATTCTTAACCCTTTAGAAGAAAAGCTTAGTGATACTATTACTGTTTACTATAGGTACTTGAGCTTAACATCACTGTCTTTCTGAGTATTGAACATCTTAGACTTAACTTGGAATCGGTATTTTCTATCAATCATCGATATTCTAATAAATCTCTATAGAATGTAATAAAAGCAATTACATATTTTTACTCAGAAATTTAGAAATCTAAGCATACACAAAATTGTAGCTAGCCAATTCTCTGGCATTTTCCCCAGTCTCTTACTCTTATTTAATGCCCTTTTTCATTTGCTTGTAAAACAACCATGTACTTGAGAGAGAGTATAGCAATCACTGAAATCACATTAGAAGCAGTACACATCTAAAAGACCGGAATGACAGGCATTCCAAGCATAGTTTTAGTGTTGCACATTGCTGTCCTCAGTGTGAAAAGCTTATTGGAGCTTCTTAGGACCACTGTCTAATTCCTCCTGTGTACATAAGTGCATGGTTCTCCTTGAGGATCAATGCCTCCATTTCTCTCCCATCTTTCCTCTGTTACTTCAGGCACCTCTTTCTGTCTTTAGAAGCTCCTTTAGTCTTTGCCTGTTTCACCGAATTATTCTTTTATTCGTTTCCCTTATTCTGTCATTGTCACTTACCTGCTTTTCCATTTTCCACGCCATGTAGGAACCCATGCTTTGTGCCCCTCCTCCCTCCTCCCTCCACGCTGCTCCCTGCTTCCAGGCCTTCCCTGAGTCAGCCAGCTGCCACCCTTCCTTCCATGACAGCATACAGCGTGGGGTCCAGCACTGACCACACTGCGAGATGCTCCTCCTGTCCCCTGAACTGTGGACTGGAGGCATCTGAAAAACTGGTTGGACTGAGAAACAGAAAGAGAAGTTCTCATTCTTACGTGAGGATCACCACAGCAAGGCAGAAGGAAACACTGAAGAAAGACTTCTGGTTAGACTTGACAATAGATTTCCTTTTTCTAGTATTAGAAGGTACCGGTGTCAGTCAGCTTTCCACCACTGTCACAAAAAGTACCTGAGAAAATCCATGTATAAGAAGGAAAGGTTTGTATTGGCTCAGAGTTTCAGAGATCGCATTCCTGGTCACTGGACCCACTCGTTTTAGCCTGTGGTGAGGCAGAGCACCATGGAGGAGAGTATGTGTGGGACCGGAACTGCTCACCCCAGGGCAACTGCTAAGCAAAGAGAAAGAGCAAGAGGCCAGGGTCCCAGAATCTCCTCAGGGACCACACCCTGTAGTCACCTACCGTCCTCCCCTGCAGCCCTGCGTCCTAGTGGTGCTGCTGCCTCCTCACAGTGCCCCAGGCTCCTGAGAGTCCGATGCTTGGACTTCGGGAGGTGTTCAAGAGCCAGGGCGTGTCCTCTGCCTCTGTCATTGCCAATCTCTCCCAGATATCAATTCCATTTCTTTTCCTTCTCCTCAGTATTAAGGAAAGAAGGAAAGGAAATTTATCAAGTCCTTTTATTTATTCCTAGGTATCCACCAGAATTTTTATTCTATGGGGTCAGGAATCTTTGTTCATTTAATTCACTTATGTATGCAGAGCAAGTATTAATTGAATTTTGAATAAACGAATTCCTTACATTTTGTTTGCAGAGCTCTCTTAAATCTGCAAGGGAAAAGGAACATTCGTCCTGACACCCTTTTCCCCTCTGCCCTCTTTCACCAGCAGCGGTCACTCAGTCCTGTCTGCTACGGGAAGGTGGGGCAGCCTCTGCAGCTGGTGAGTCGGGCTCAGCTCGTGCTGACGGCGCCCATGTGCAGGATCTCCTGACGTCAGCCACGCCAGGCACCCTGCAGTCCTGTGCAATGCTGTCCACTTCGTGTCTGCTGATGTCCTGGCACATCAGCAAGAGAGATCAACAGGGGCCGTGATATTTGGACCAACTTTTAAAGAATGTTCATTTCAGCAGAGCTGGTCGGTCCTGCAGCCCCCATGCATGCTTCTTCATATAGGGAGACCAAGCTTTGCTCCTGGATCATTTGCATGATGGTAAAAATTATATCCGGTGCACCTGGAGATACACATGGCACAGTTCTGCACCGTCAGCCATTATGTTCTCTGATACATAAATGTGAGTATTTGCATCTGTTCTCAGAAGGAGAGACCCCAGGCTGCCGGGAAAACCTCTTGAGAGGTATGATATTTCTTTATTTACCCAAAACCCTTCCCCAGGAGGCAAAGAAATCATGGATGCACTGGCACGTGGTGCCTCGAGTGGGCTAATGCTGCTTAACTCAGGGTTGCTGTGAATGTTGAGCTCTTCCAGGGAAGACACAGAGATCATTTCAAACCGCATTCCTGGATCTCTCTTTACGTGGACCTTTTAGCAGGCTGTGGTTGATGATTTGTGGGAATTTTTCTCAACGTGTTCTTAAAGTTATAGCAACCACTAAATTTTTAAAAATTTAGACTTGTTTTATGATTTCTTTGAAATGAAGCATGACTGTTTCTCATTGCTGGAAAAATCTATTAACATGAATAAAATTTATGAAGTATAATATATAGTAAATATGACTTTCTAGTTATAAAAGAGAAATAAAGACTATGTAAAAATTTTCTATTCCTTAGATGTGTCAAGCAGGGCTTAACTAGAGGAACAGATGCAATACAAGGAACAGTCACAACATGAGATGTACAAATGTATAAGAGATTCTAAGATTGGCTTGGGACTGTCAGCTGCAGCGTTGGGTAAGGAAGCGCGCACAGGGTGTCAGCCCACCGGAGACTGGAGGACTCAGTCCCAGGGTCCGAAGCTGACGGCAGCATTCCCTGGAAGCCTGTATCAGTCAGCCCATGCATTTGTGATGGAAGCGATGGAAGGCTGAGGAGTCTGTGATGGAAGACTGAAGAGTCTGCGACGGAGAGCTGAAGGATCGGAGGCGGGGCGGGAGAGTGCGCCGGAAGCCAGGAACTGGTGTCCAAGATGCCTGCGAAGACTGTGGCTCCTCCGAGGAGGTGGACCTCGGAATCCTTCCTCCATCCGGGGAGTGGAACCGCCCAGCCACATCCAGCCAAGCTGACACAATGTGTCAAACACTACACTAAATTACAACCTTTGTATTTTGATACAGTTCAATCTTTTTCTTTTTTAGTTCAGCCTTTTCCAACAAATGCACATATACACCTAGTTTTGCAAAAATAAAATGATCTCATGTAATCTCACTTGAATCACAAGGGTTGAATCATTTCATGTGCTAGTAAATATTTCTCTCCGGTTATACTTTAAGGGTGTACTTGTGTATCATACTTTAACTCTTTTCCATTGCTGGATAGGTATTTTGGCTACCTTAACTACTCCTAAAAATAATAACTTTGAATTGAGTCGTAATTATTCTCAGGTTAAATTTTAAGATCTGTATTCTGGCACAAACAGGATGAACATATTTCAAAGCCTTTGCTGGTCACAGTTCACTTTCCCTGTTAATCTTGAGTAATGCGTGGCTATCTCCCTTATGCACAACGGCATGCTGTCTGCGGTCTCAGCATGCCCATGCTCTTGCTTTCTCAGGGCAAATCAGCCACAGGCCCACAGGGGGATTGACCTCACCTTGGGGCTGAGGATGGGCCCTGAATGCTTGATGCCAATAGTCACGCTGTTGTCTTCCATATGCAGTGATGTCCTTCGGCGAGGAGCATCTGAGAGGGGCATCATGCCATTGAAAGATGGCATTGTCCTGCTCATGCAGATAAGTTAAGAGTTTGTCATGTGGCTTGATTATCAGAACTCTTCTGGTTGAGGAAAGAGATTTTTTTGAGCCTTGGCTCTGCTTGCTGGTGAAGCCATGACTGAAGCCAGCCCTATGTCTGGAGTTACAAGATTTGAAAGTTCATCAGTGTTTCCTGAAGATATTTTGTATTTGTTTTCTGCAACTACAATTTAGGGTTGTTGGCAACTAAAAACATTTGAACTGCTACATTTATTTTATTTTGTATTTTAGGGAAGGGTCTACAGGGTGTTCAGGATCTCACTACTAGATCAGACTTGCAGTGATCCACCAGTTTACAGCCTCCCAAGAGCTGGTATTGTAAGATCCAGTCTCAATTGCCATCGTAGCACGCCCCAGGGGCGGGGCCGGACACAGGCCTGGGGATGGAACCGTAGGACCTGTGTCTCCTTGCAGGTGCTTTAATCTGCTGAGCTATTTGGCCTGCCTGTGCAATTGAATTCTCTTTGCAATAAAGTATCTTTGTTAATGTATGGGCAAAAAGGGAATATTTTAGTCTTTTAGTTTACTTATTTGTACATAACCATGAGTGCTTTTAAAATGCACTGATTTGCTCTTTAGGTTTCTTCTTTCTGAGTGTCTCAATATTCTATACTCACCCTTTAAACGTATCTTTCTGTGCTGCTTCTTGCAGCATAAAAAGAAAAAGCAGTCCAGCCAGGTGTGTGGAAACTCCTTCCACATTGGTTACTTGTCTTTCAATGTTAAGTATTCTGTTTCAAGATCAATAGAAACCTTAAGATTTTAATTGTTAAAATCTGTCTTTCACAGAATCTGATTCATAAAGAATTCATCTTTACTCTAAAATCCGACGTGTAGTAGCTTCTATTTTGCTCCTGTCTTATATCTGTGTTTGTCTTAACATTTACATCTTTCACAGATTTCCACATTTATTTTGGTATGTGAGACCCAGAACTCAGATT
>PVKN010043220.1:0-10269 GCA_004027915.1 Capromys pilorides | reverse complement strand
TTTAGTGAGCAGAACATATTTATTGAGGGAAAGAAAGCTGCTATCTGAGATAGGGACAGAAGGAGGGTCCCAAGTAGGTGGTGCCCAGGAAGCTATCTCTTCTAGGAACTTTTATATAGAGTAAAATCATGCGGTGAGGCAGGTCTAAAGTGAAAATCATGGAAACTTGCTTAGGTGGGCATAAGGTGGGACAAAACTATTGTCAACCAATGAGGGTACAAGCACCATTGCTCAGATAACATTGATTAAGTCCAGGACCAAATGGGGAAGTGAGTGGGCTTGAATATGGAACAGGGTCTCTATCTGTTGGGGATTAGGCTAGTGACTCATTTAGGCTCTTTTTAAGGTGATTGATATCTATTTAGAATATCAACCCCTGATGCGCATTCCTAGGGAAGTATGTGGCTACATTTGTTTGCTCTTTTGTCTTGAGGCCCAGCCCACAGCAGGAGTGTTTCAGCAGGGGTGTCTGCCTCTTGCAAAGCTGTAAAGTCACCTTGTGTTCCATATTGTCTCCTTGAGGGCCTGGCCCTGTCTGACTGCCTATAATTTTTTTTTATCTAATTCAGCTGCCTACAACATTCCCTCCTTTGAAGAAGTAACCCAAACTGTTGTGAGGGAACCACGGGCAGTGACTGCTCTGGCTTCCTCAGGCTGAAAAGGTCATAGTTGTGAACCAGCAGTCAGATATACTCTCCAGAGATTCTACCTAAAGGCACTTAATAGATAATGGGCGTTTTTCTCTTGGGTGGATGTATAGCTTTGAGTATGGAGAAGATAAAGCCGAAGAAACAATTAGACTTGCAAGGGCTAAATAATAACAGGATAATTATGAATACAGTCAAAAATCATTTTTACCAAGTAGACAGTACTGATTTTCCATCAAAATGACAAAAATAGCATCTAGGAGACCTCCCCATTTTATACACCATTGATTTAGTATCTAATATTTTAGACAGCTATTGAGGCATTAGCAGGATCTGGAATGTCAAAAAGAGATCTATCAGCAGAGATCTCTTAAATTTAGAATTCAGTCTCTTTTTTTTTTTTATCTTCCATGGCTATTAGGTATTGTCTCAAATAAACTGGCCTTTTATTTCTTACCAATTCTACTATTACTTGGGGCACATGAATTGCCAAACCAAGGGAAAACACTGAGTACTTTGGTTGGCAAATGGGGGCCACTGACTGTGTGACTACTAACACATCTGCATGAGCATCTCTTAAAAGTTTAACACCCTTTTTCCTTATATTGGCCATTAACATGGGTTCTTTCAGGCTAAGAGGCAAAGGTCCAAGACCACCTTAATCTGAAACTTCCTCTACTCCATCAGGAACAATTTTTTTCCCTCTCTAGCAGCTTTGAACATTTTTTGTTTGAAATATCCCTTTTCTCTGTCCAGATCCAGGGAAGCATAACTTTTTTCAATTTTCTGCCTCGCTTTCATTCCTGTAGGCTGCTAGTATCACCATTCTCATTTTCCATCTATAATTCCATTCTGTATCCTTTCAACTATGAAACACCTCAACTCAAATTTATTCTTGCAAACCCTTCTAACTTCTGCTGCTTGTGTTAGATATCTACAGCCCACTCAGCAAGGCATAACTTTTTAGTTTTAAGGCCTCCTGCAGGCAGCTCTGCCCAAGGAATGTGAGAGCAACTTCTTTCATAATAGGGCAGGAAACCTCGAAAGACTCAGTTCATCTGGGCTGTATGAGGTGGACATTAGTTAAGGCCTTAATATGTGTCTCTATAGACAAAATCTGGCAGATCCCAGTAAAAGGAAACTGAAAGTAACCTAGCGTATTTGCTATATGTTTTACCTGCATGATTACTTGGGTTTTGGTATCTTCTAGGAAACAAATTTTCTGAGAGATTAGCACATGTATAATCAAAGCATGAGCCCTTGAGCTAACAAGTAAAGGTATAAACTTTTTGAGTCTGGCAATCATGACCTACTACCTCTTATAACCCTTTATTTATGGAGTCTGACAGTTTGTTATAAGTCCCTCTAGCTTTAGCTATCATTGTTTCTAAATTTTGAGAATTTATGAAAACCAGGTTAATACCTTATTTTTACTGCCAATGCCTTTAAGTAATCTAAGTACAGTATGGCATATTTTCCTAGTTAAACCTTGTGACAATACAGTGACATCAGCAAGCTATTTTTATTTGTATACTTTTGAACTCAAAACTTATCTGTATAGGGAAATATTTTTCTTCTTTAATTGAAAAACACCCATAAATATTGACTGAAGTCATAACATTTTTAAAAAAAGTCTAATAATTTTTATTAGTTAGAATACATACACTGTATTATAAAACATTAGGCAATGTTACTTTTCAGAAATAAAATCTGAAAGATCACATTTATTTACTATTAGCATGAAATACCTTGCTCACATCAGAAATCAGTCAGACTAACTTAATACATTTATCAATACACAGCATTCAGATTAAACCAATGTCTCTATTCAGTACTTCAGATATGGCCTCCATTATAACCAAGGAGTACAGCTGAGGGATTTTTCTTTTAACATTGTGGCTGAGTTTTATGTCATAAATACAAGGCCTGGCTCTATGTATAGTCCCTGACTCTATGTATTGGACCCTTTGTAGCCAGTGTCTTTAGAATTTTTTGTGCTGACAGGATTTCTTCTGTCCTTGGTGTTCTGTTTTAATAGTGAAGTATCTTTTTAAGTCTTAAACATGAATAACAATATACATTACATTTATAAAATATCAGTCTCCACATCATTTTGATTAGTAAGCAACCTGAATATATATTGTAGTATCTCAGTTACAGCTAAAGCAAGATGTCTTTCAAAGCTCATTTCTATTGAGGTATAACTGGAAGGAAAGTCAGGGTTGGAGAAGAACAATGGGACTTGTGCCAATGTCCAGCAATAGGCTGGGTTTTTCTCTAGTCATGATTACTTAGGGCTCCTCTCTGGAGATGATGGGTACAGATAACAGTCTGGCCAGAAGGAGAAGCCAGGCCCAGGGCCCTTCAGTCCTACTGGACCACCTGGGAAGCTAAGTCTGAGCTCTGGGGCCTGAGCCTCAGAGTGCAGTCTCACTTCCAGTGGCTGCCTTTGGCAGTCAGAGCATGGCTTATGGGCCTCTTAAGGCAGTCTCTCTTATGCTGGCCTGGCTTCCAACAGCAGTAGCAGATGTATCTCATTGTCACTGAGTACTTCTTGGAGCCCAGAAAATCAGACTTAAGGTTTCTTTTAAAGCTATAATAAAGGCAACCATTTTCTATCTTTTTGTTTTTTCTCACTGGTTCTCTCTCAGTACTGACTATAGGAAATTGTTTCCTTAGTGTCCTATAAGTATCAAGAGTTGTCTGGAGCAAAAGCTATCTGTTATAGCTCCTTTCTAATGAACTGAGTAATGAACTTATTTGTAAGAGTCATCTGTCCCTCTATTGAATTAACATCTCATGAAGTATGTTTTACCAGTGCTTCTATTAAACATTTTAAGAAATCAGAGGGGTATCTATCTTCCTTCTAGTAAATAGCTAAAATTTAAAATAACTAGAAGGCTTGGTTCTAGTGTATAGACCTTGAAGAATACACACTTGAAAGAAAGTCTTTTCTAGTTTCCTTCCTGGCTATTAGGCCAGCAAGGGTCTAACTATTTGGGCTCCCCTGGGAAAAGGTAGTTCTACTGCTTGTCTGTTGTCTCTCTCTTAGCTCTTTAAAATTAACAATATCATATTTATCTCAATATGCAATAGCAGCTTGTAATGCTGCCTTTTATTAGAAGTCAAAGCGTGGCTTAAAGTTAACATTACATCTTTCCAATCTGGTTCAGTTAGAAGACTAAGTTCTCTAAAGACATCAATGTACTTATTTGACTGTTTTAGGTCACAGAGAAAATTTACTTTAAAGGATATTATCCTAGAGGGTTGGGGAGATAGCTCAGAGGCACCAGTGCCTGCCTGGCAAGTGCAAGTTCCTGAGTTTGATACTCAGTTCCAAAAGAAGTGTATGTGGGGGGTGTTATCCTAGAAAAGCTTGCATACATTTAGCTAAAAATAGGTGTAGCCATGTAGAGGACCAGACTGCAGCTGGTCTAGAAGCTCCACTCTCTAGACTAGAAAGACAAGTAGGGGAAACCTTACTTTCAGTAATGGTGGGTGATGGGCTGGCGAGATGGTTCGGTGGTCTAAAGCGCCTGCTTAGGAAGGCTCAGGCAACTGCAGGGACTGCAGTTCGATCCCCAGCACCACATGCTGTGCCAGCGCCACCACCAGGGCAGGCTGAGCCAGCCACAAAATAAATAAATAAAGAAACAAACACAACAAGCGAACAAATAAATAAATAAAGTTAAAAAAAAAAAAGAATAGGTAAAGAAGAAGGTAAACTATCACCATTTGCAGATGACATGATAATCTACTTGGAAGACCCAAAGAACTCCAACAAGAAGCTACAAGAATTAATTTGCAAATTCAGTAGCATAGTAGAGTACAAAGTCAACACACAAAAGTCAATAGCATTCTTCTACACAGATAACAAACACACTGAGAGAGAAATTAGAGAAACAATGCCTTTTACAATAGCATCTAAAAAAATGAAATACTTAGGAATTAACCTAACTAAAGAGGTAAAACATCTATTCAATGAAAACTACAGTACTCTGAAAAAAGAGATCCTAGAGGATTGCAGAAAATGGAAAGAGATTCCCTGCTCCTGGATAAGTAGAACCAACATTGTGAAGATGGCCATCCTCCCTAAACTGTTATGCAGACTTAATGCAATCCCTATCAAAATACCAACAACATAACCTGACAGACCTGGAGAAATCACTCCTAAAATTTACTTGGAACCAGAAAAGACCTAAAATTGCAAAGACAATCCTGGCCAACAAAGATAACGCAGGAGGCATTGCAATTCCTGACCTAAAGTTATACTAAAGAGCTACCACGATAAAATCAGCATGGTACTGGCAAAAAAAAAAAAAAAAAAAAAAATAGACCTGAGGATCAATAGAATAGATTAGAAGATGCAGAAGCAAATACAAACACACTCAGCCACCTTATTTTTGACAAAGGGGTCAAACATGTTTACTGGAAGAAAAATTGCCTCTTTAACAAATGGTGCTGGAAAAATTGGCTTTCCACATGTCGAAAACTAAAAATTGACCCAGGTCTATCATCATGCATTAAACTAAAGTCAAAATGGATTAAAGATCTAAATATTAAAAGAGAAACTCTAAATCTCCTAGAGGAGAAAGAGGAAATCTTGAGGACTTTGGGGTAGGCAAAGTTCATGGACAAAAATCAAAATGCATGTTTAACACTTGAAAGAATCAACAACTGGGACCTCCTCCAGCTGAGAAGTTTTTTCATGTCAAAAGAAATTACCAACAGAGTGAAAAGACAACCCACAATTTTTGAAAAGATTTTAACTAATAAGTATTCAGACAAAGGTCTTCTATCTAGAATTTATAGAGAACTAAAAACCATTAGGGTCCCAAAATTCAAAGATCCAATCCAGAAATGGGCATCTGAGATGAACACACACTTCACAGAAGGTCTAATTAATTTAAATTATATGAGTTTATAAACCTCTGACATCTGTGCCCTCCTGGTTTTAGTAGATGTTGCAACTTAGTAGGTATTGATATCAAGAATCATGACTAAAGAGGTTCCTTGATGCAAGTCATTGAAGACCTGACTCCCGCGGGCATTACCCATGTTGGAAGATAACCAGTAGATGTATGCTAGAAATATTTAACATTAAAAGTTAAATAAATTTGCTAAAAAAAACCCAAACATTCAGGATAATGAGACAATTTAACTTAAAGGAATAAGTCTTTGGCTCTGTCCATTCTGGCTCAGCTTTTACAGACCCTCTAGATAGATGCTTAATTACCCAACATCTTACTATCACCTCTGAACTGATGCTTGCATCTTTCCCTACTAAACTTGATTCTATCTCCAACATCATCATTTTGGAAATTACCTTAACACTAGGCTCATCATATAAATCTACACTGTGTCTCACATGCTCTGATCCATCATTTACTATCAACCTGAATGACATTTAAATTCTTGAATATTGACTTTTCTCACCCATAAAATAGAGTATTATTCATGTATAAGAAGTAATACTAGATTTAAGCAAAAAAAAAATACATAGAGAATTGAGATAGTAATTAAAAACAGAACTGTAAATCATAGCTATTAGCATTCCTTCAACATGCCACTCTAATTTGTCTCTTCATAAATCTCTGCCAAGTCCAACAGAATCCTGACTCTAATTATCAGGCATCTCATTATTTTAAGCACTTTCTCCTGTTGTTTTCTTCTCTTTTCTTTTTCTTTCTATCACTGGAAATGAATCAAGGCCCCTCATGCTTTAAGATTTCTTATTTCATATTTTGAAATAGGGCCCCACGAAGTCACTAAGTTGCTCAGACTGGGTTTACACTTGAAATCCTCTTGTCCAACAAAAATGCAGGAATTTCAGAGGCACACTACAGTGGATGGCTCCCCTCTGTTGTTTTCCAACCAACACATATTCACTATTCTTCATCTTAGACATTAGTAATTAAGTAATTATCCATACTGTCCACTTCCTGCCACATGCAGTTTCTGGTTTGTACATATTTTTCTTTTTTGAGGGGATGGGGACATGGCTTTTGTACACATTCTAGTACTTTGTTTATGAGGTTTGCTCCAAATGTATTTCACTAAAGACATCTATGCCAAATGTAAGTTCTCCTTTTGGTAATTTTCAGTAGCATCGGGCAGTTAGAGAAAGGCCTATAGGTCTTCTCTCCCACAGCCGTGCCACTTGAAATACAACAACATGGAAGTAAGACTTGGAGATAACTCTTCCCCCTGTGTAGTAGTGATGAAGCTGTCACTCTTCTTTAAGCTCATTGAAGCATTGGCCCTTGCTTAGTGGTGACAAACCTATGACAAGTGTGCCACACAGGGTGGTTTGTTATCACCAAACCCTTGGAAGAGTTTTTTGTCACCACTGTAGCTGTTCAGGTGTCCCAACTGTAGCTGCTATGGCCTACATGTTTGTATTCTCTGAAAACTCATGTATCTAAGTCCTTATCCCAGTTAGATGGTGTGAGAAGAAGAGCCTTTGGGGAGGTGATTAAAGAGCCATTATCAATGAGATTAATACTCCTAAAAAGAGATCCCAAGGAGGTCTCTCTCCCACTATATAAGGACACAACAAGCAGGTGCTATCTGTGAGGAAAAGGGAACTCACCAGATATCAAACCTCTAAGCAACCATCACGAGATATAAATTTCCATTGTTTATCACATTTGTTATAATATACTGAAAGGATTAAGTTGGTGGCTCACATAGAAAATTCCCCTGAAGTAAATTGTACATTGCCTTGGTTACTTTTCTCTCATTGCTAAGAAAAAATACCCAAGGCCCAATATTAAGGAAGTAAAGGTTTATTTATCTCACAGTTTGTGGATTTTTCAGTCCATAATCAGCAGGCTCCAATGCAGAGTGGCATGGCACAGTGGCAACACTTCAAAGTGGCAGAAGCAACAATAAAAGGAGAAAAGCAATCCTGTTTTCCTTCCTTATATTGTAATCAGTCTACCACCCCCAGGGAGGATGAGGATGTTTACCAAGTGAGGACCCTGGCCCCCTTGCTGCATCACTTTATTAAACTTCTAAACTTCTCAGGTTGACATGATATATTAATCATTACTATCCACACTTGTCAACTTGGCAATCAGACACACTTCTTTAAACAGATTTCCACACATGTATATTCATATCATTCCACAACTTAAATATTATAATATATGCTTAAAAATCCTTAAAACCAGCATTAAATCTATCAACATTTTATTACATTAGAACCATAAAATTCTGCCCGTGCCCCAAAGACTCATGTACATCCCTTTATGAAAAAGCTATTTAGCTCATCTGTAAGAGTTGCCAAAGTCCTAACAGTTTCAGCATTGCAAAATGTCAAAATCTCACATCTCCCCTGAGATATAAGGCAAACTCTTAGCTGCAATCCCCTGTACAAATGAAAAGTTAAACACTTCCAACATTCAATGGCATAAGATAAACAACCTTAGTCCAAAAATTACAAAGAGGGGCACGCAAAGGATTGGGACCAAAGCAAATCCAAAATGCAGAGGGGAAATAATAAGTCTTGTTGTTCTATGTGCAACATCTGAGTAAATCTTTGGCAAAACGTGAGCTCCAAAAGGCTCCTATGGATCCACCTCTGCACCACTTCTGGTGGTGACAGTTCCAACGGCTTCTTTCTGGGCTGACTTTCCTCCCTCCTTTCAGGTTTCCTTAGGTGATCCACTTTCCTAGCGTTTCCAAATTTCTGGGGTCTTCACTGTTTGGCTTCACAGTAGTAGATTCACACACTGACTGGACTGAAAGGCTTATTCCCCATAACTGTTGCATTCTGCAGGCACCTAAAGTCAGCACTACATGGATGATGCCAAGATCTGCTGTCAGCTGGAGCAGTAACAGGGCTTTCCTATCTCTTGGTTGTTGGTGTTGAGTTCTATGTTGCCACCATCCTGGAACATGATTCTCTGTGGCTTTCTCCTCATAGCAAAGGCTGAAAATGATGAAGACTTTCTCCTCATAGTCTTGAGGCTGCAAATGATGAAGACTTGCTGCTTCTTGTGATGCCTTCAACATATCTCTTATATTCTCCTACTCCTTTTCAGCAATAGAGATTTCCTCCACTCTATGTAGTTCATAGCTTTACTGGAGCTTATTTCTGGCCAAACTCACAATGTCTTAAATTGTCTTTCTAGGTTCTTTGCTCTTGATTCTCAGCATAGATATGGCTAAAAGCCCCCAACAATAGCCATGGCACAGCCGCAGCATTTGACCACCTTGAAATTTCTTCTGACACATTAATTAGTCTGCTGTCCTTAATCTCAGTCTCAGGCAGTCTCTGAACAGAAGCAAAATGCAGAGAAACTTTCTGCCAAGCCAGAAAACACACCATCTGGAGTCCAGCAGTTAATAAAACCCATCTTCCCCACAGAAACCTCCCAATCCTGATCTTTACTGGTCTTCTGGTCTTCAATCTTCTAGTCTTCCTAGCTCTGGCTAGAATCTCCCATACAGAACAGCCTTAGGTAGTCCAGTGCTACTCTTTCAGGAAACATCGCTAAACTTTTCCAAACTCTTGCCACAAGCTGTTTAACCACATGATCATGTATAATTATAGCAACCACCATATTTCTTTTCTTATTATTTTTATTTAAAAATAAATAAATTTGTTTATTCATTTATTTGGGGCCAGGTCTCACTACACAACTTGGGCTCATAATGATCCACCTATCTCAGTCTCCCCAGTGCTCAGACTACAGGCATGTGACACCATGCCCAGTTTTGAGGCTGGCATAGTGCACCTGAGGTTCCAGGGCCTATACAGCATGTGGTACTGGAGATCAAACTGGTCCTTCCACTTGGCAGGCAAGGACTTAGACTGCTGAGCTATTTCTCCAGCCCTAATAACACTATTTCTATGATATCAAATTCTATCTTGATTACTTTTCTCTCATTGCTGAGACAAATACACAAGACCCAAAATTAAGGAAGGAAAGGTTTATTTAGTTCATTGTTTGTAGAGGTTTCAAGCCATAATCAGCTGTCTTTAAGCTGTGCAGGAACCTATCACTTCAAGGTGGCAGAAAACAGCAAAAGCAACAAGAGCAAAAGACAGGACAGTAAGCCTTCTTTCCTACTTCATATTATAAGCAAGATACCACCTCTAGGGCAGGTGTGGCACTCACACCATCTCCATACCTTCCTCTTGCACAGGATGAGAATGTTTCAAAGTGAGAATCCTGGCCCCCTTCTGAGTCATTTTATTAAACTTCTAAACTCAAGTCAGCACAATGTATCAACTATTACATACATATTTCCATGAATCTTCTGTTCAGAATCTGGTCACAATGCTTTCTGTTAAACAACTGAGCACAAGTTGGGTCCTGAAGCTACAGTGCCTTTCCATAGCATGTAGACTGTGAACTCACTAGATCTCTGTGTCTTTCTCATGCACCAACTCCCATTCCTATGACCCTCTAGCCCGGCCAGCTCTCACTTAACAAACTGAAAAATAGTACCTAATATATATATTATATGAATTTAAAAAGCAACTTAAAAATAATGAAACCTTCTAAGTCTCTAGGATTCTGCTTAGAACTTACTAACTAAAGATTTGTGGAGTATTTCCCATTAGTGTATGCTAATTTCACAAATCATTTCATTGTATTGTGGTAATATC
>PVKN010043219.1:0-10275 GCA_004027915.1 Capromys pilorides | reverse complement strand
TGAATTTTTATTTTATTTTGTCACCATCAGACTCTAGTCTGTATACTATTACCCTTTTTCAATATCTGTCATATACTCACTTATTTCCTATGTTCTTTCATAGACTGTGATCCACCTGAATAAAGAAACTTACACTGTGTTCTGAGGTGTAGAATAGTGACTGGCATGTAGTACTGCACCAACATCTATTGAATGAAGGAATGAGTGACGCTGATGATGCTGTCTGAGGATCAGAGTTTACTTCTGTAGGTGGTCTTACTGAACTTCCTAGAAGAAAACAGTATCCCATAGATTCTAGATCATAGCAGTAGGCTTTGCTTCATATCCACACATGAAGTCATATACATATGTGTCTGAAAAACATTAACATTTCCTTCACATCAAAGCAGAAGAACATGGAGGAATCTTTCTACTCTCAAATCAATTTAATCCTGAGTTTTCCAGTCTCAGCACCTCAGTGCCAATGTAAGTTCTGCTTCTCACAATTGGAAGAGGCTGTCTTACTCCATTTGAGTTGCTACAGAAAATTACCATACACTGAGTGACTAATAAAAACTAGAAATTTCTTTCTCACAGTTTTGGAAGCTGGAAGTCTGAGATCAGAGCATCAGTATTATTGGTTCTGGTGAGGCCCTGTCCATGGCTGTGGACCGCAGACTCATCTCTGTCTTCACACACAAAGGGGAAAATGAGTTGTCTGGGTCTCTGAATACCAAAGGCACCAATCTCACCCATCTGAGCTCTGCTCTCACGATATAGTGATCTTTTAAATGTCCCACCTCCTAATACCATCACATTGGGGGTTAGGATCTCAACATGGACATTTGCTGTGAACAAAACTGTTCAGCTTATAGCATTGACCATTGCAGAACTGGAAATTTTTGTGACAATTTTGTTTCTCCTATTTGATGTCCACCACAAAATAATATTCATACATTCTGTCAAGCAGTTACAGAGTAGGGACAGTTGGCCATTACTTAGCTTGGCACATCAAATAGATATTTTTGAAAATATACAATCTTTGAAGATTTTTATTCTTTAGACAACTTGGGGTTTTGAAAATTCTGTATGTCTTAAAAGCAGTTTCACAATGTCAGTAGTTTCCTGTGATTGATAGCCACAGTACACTGAGCTCACGGAGACATTAAAAATGTGGCATGGGGAAAAAAAAAAAGACTTTACAATATTGGATTCTGCAGCAGTAAGTAATCGGCTCTCGGCTTTCTTTCTCTTTACTAAGGATTTTTTTCTTTCCTTCTGAAAGGTCTGTGTTTGACTGCATTCTAGACTTGGATATACTAATAAAATAAAAATGTAGTTTTTTTCTTGTGCTTGGCAGAATCTTGTTTCTCAACATAAATAGCATTATTGGATAAATGCTTTTTAAAATTTTTAAAAATTACTTTTAATAAGAGATAACTATATGATAGTTTCAAAACAAATTGGATAAATGTTATAATTTCATTTCTTTTCAGAATTTTCAAATCTCAAATTTTAAAAATTCACAAGAATTGCCCCTAGGTAAAGGTACTTGGGTGGAATATTGACATTCGGCAGGTGTTTCATGGGGGTGACAGGGATGACTGTGTGATACAATCACAGAAGAAGGGCAGTGGATCCATTACAGAGCCCAGTGACCAGAAGTAAGAGTTGTACGATCTGGAGAACAATGAGTTGGAATGTGATCCGCTTTGAGAAATAAGAGGCTCTTCTTTTTCTTTATTTATGTATTTGGTACAGGGTCTCACTACGCAGCTCAGACTCTAATGATCCTCCTGTTTTCAGCATCTCCAGCTCTGGGATTACAGGTGTGCAACACCATGCTCTGACTTGGACGCCATCTCAGCATACCCGGGGCGGCATGCAGGACTGGGGATCGAACTCTAAAATAGGTTACTCTTATGGAATGTAAAGAGAAGTTATTATTTCTCTAAGTAGAATATCCCGTGAATGCTATACCAGAATACCTATTTGCCATGGTGTGGGTCTAGAATGTCTCCCCAGATCCTCTTGTGCAGACTTGGGATTTTGGAAAGTGGTTGAATCAGGGGGTCCTATACTCACCAGTGGATTAATC
The DNA here is from genome assembly GCA_004027915.1 of Capromys pilorides. Classification (NCBI taxonomy): domain Eukaryota; kingdom Metazoa; phylum Chordata; class Mammalia; order Rodentia; family Capromyidae; genus Capromys; species Capromys pilorides. The sequence continues at coordinate 8,198 of PVKN010043219.1, read as the reverse complement.
CACTGAGAGGTGAGACTTAAATGTATTGTTCGGAGGTAGGGTCTGGCTGGAAGAGGTAGGGCAGGGCCTCAAGGGCCTGTCTCTCTCCTTGACTCCTCTTTTTGCTCTGTCTGCCTCAAGGTCACTATGATATAGTGAGAAGATCTCCTTTCTGGGCCTTTCCACCCTACTGTTTCTGTACTTGAGTCTTCCCACCATGGACTAAAACTGTGATCCAAAATAAGCTTCCTGAAGCTGTGGATGTTGGATATCGTGTCCCAGCAATGGTGCAGTGGCTGAGGCACTGCGCTGACAAACAGACGGACAAAGTTCATGCTTCATCTCAGGAGCTTACTTCTTGCTTAGCAACAGTTTTGGGTAAATCTCCACGCTGTTAGAATGGCTGTTCTTGGGTTAGACTGTTTTCTTGAACATTTAGGAGTGGTTCTGTGGCCCTGCCATTTCCTAGAGCAGGGGTAAATTTTTTTGCAGAGGTTTGAAGAAATATTAGGTAGTAATTTATTTGTGTATTTTTGCGTATTTGGTGGAGGGTCTCACTATGCTGTTTGGGCTCATAGTGATTCTTCTGTTTTCAGCCTCCCCAGCGCTGGGATTATAGGCATGTGCCACCATGCCTGGTCTTGGTGGCCAGCTCAGCACACCTGGGGGCCAGGCCACTGTGGCATATGGTGCTGGGGATCAAGCCCTGATCTCTGCCCTTACCTAAGCGGGCACTTAGTCCACTGAACTGTCTCACATCCCCGGTAGTAAGTAGTTCAAGCTCTGTAGGATATCTTGGCTGCCATATATACTCAGTGTTGCCATTACACCATGACAATAACTTAGCCAATAAGTAAATTAATAGTGTGGCTGTATTTCCATGAAACCATATTTTAAAAGCAAACGACAGGCTGGATGTCATTCTTGGAGTACAATTTTCAGACTTTTGTTCCAAAACACAGGCATACTCTTCTATATTTAGTAGAGAAACGCAAGGAGAATAGAAAAGAAGTGTGGGAGGCCTGCAGGGATCCACCTGGAAAGTAAAATGCCTAATTGTTTTCATCTTTCATTGGGTTGAAGTCAGCCACATAGGGATACTCAGTTGCTGGTTGTGTGTACGGAAAGAAGAGGACATATGCTAGTGAACAAGCAGCTATCTTTGCCACATCCAAGAAATAAAAAATCTGAAAGTAGAATTTAAAGCCCATCCTCAAACTATCCTACGATATTCTCAAAATAAGGCTCAAAGAGCATAGTGACGGATCTGAGTTTGAATCCTAGTTGGGCCACTTTCTATCTATATACTTTTAGGCAACTTGATTAACCAATTCATAGTTCCATTTCTTTCTGGAAAATTAGAAAATTAAGCTATTTCTAGGGTTGCTGTGAATGTCAAATAAAAGAAAAAACTTCACAAGTGCTCAGTAAAGATTAGTTATTATCAGTATTATATAAATTATAGTTTATTTTACTTTCTGGTAGAGTATATTTAATTCACTCCTGATGAATTGCTTAAATCTTTGCTATCTTCCCTACTAGCTGTGGATAATCTTTGACAAATTATTTGACCTCTGTGTGTTTCAGTTTTTTCTTCTTAAAATTATGAGAATAATGGTACCTGTGCTAGGATGTTTGTGATGGTTAAATAACTTACCACATGTGAAAGCATAAGTGCTCAGTGTTAATGTTCAACCAGTGGTATCTATAATTACAATTTTTATACATTGTTCCCTGGGGGCTATGGTAGATACTAATGGTAATCAAAATTATCATTGTAATAGCATCAGTATATTAAGTTATTGAATAAATTTTGAGCATCTCTGGGCCAAATTCTGAGCTGGGCTTTAAGGCTAGAAATGGCAAATAAGGTCTAACATTTTTACTGTCTTTGAGGAGCTTATGGTGTGCTTAATAGGTACATATTCTTTTTTTGAGAAGTCTCTTCAGTGAGTGCTTTTTATTGTTTGCAATAATTGTGAATTAGATTTTAATGTCTGCATTTTACAGGAGAGGCAACAGATTTAGAGAACTTAAGTGATTTGTGCAAGGTCACAGAGCTGGTAAACGGTAGAGATGATATTTGAAACTATGTCCTTCAAATTCAAATGCCAGTGTTCTTAACAACCATGCTGTGCTGTCAGATCTGGCCACATACAAAGATTTGCTTAGCAAAGTGTACACTGTTTAATGGGAACGTAGGCTGGAGGCGGCAGGGGGAGGGAGCTGTGAGGGTGAGGGTGGCCTCTTGGCCTCTCTGGGAATTCAGTTCCATCTCTGGACCATTTATGACAGCAAATGCCCTCCCCACTCGGATGACTTCAAACATCCCCCAGGATTAGAAACATGTAATCTTATCAACCAGGTTTGGTGTCCGTCTGCAGGAGTGCTGGGCTTTTCAATTTAACCACTGGCTTAAAAAAATGGGGAAAAAAATAACACAAAGAAATCTACTGTCTCTACCCTTCTTTAAAATGATGAATGCTTTTTAAAGGCAAATCCATCATTGGTCACTTGAGGGAGGAAATGTCAAGAAAAGTTATGGTTTGTTAGCTTTTACTTCTTGACATTATACAAGAAAGTAATTGAAGTACAACAAACGCCATGTTGTTTTACCTCATCTATTTATATAGCAATCTGACAAGATGAATATATATGTTACTGTGAATTTGGAAAAAAGTGACACAGCCTCCATGACTCGTTCTATTGTTTTATCAGTGCTGATCAAATGTGCCTTCTCTCAACAAAACACATGGCACAGGAACTGGTACTCTTTCATGTTGATTCCTGGATATTAAATGATGGAACTCATCTTACCCCCTCAGCCCTATTAGCCTCTTATCTCAAGTTCTTAGAGTTTTCACATGGGTGTTACAATAAAACATGCACAATTTCAATCGAACACAATAAATATTTATTTAGCAGTCACTGTGCATAAGATACTGTGCCACATAGAGATGCCATTAATTCACAGTCTGTGATAATTCAAATGCAGCCCAGGGTAAATGATACCATCATGGCATTTGTGAAAAAACATCTGCTAGGCAAATCAGCAAGGTGTATCATACGATGTATTAGGCTGTGCTCCTGCAAACCAAATGTAAATCAGATCTTAAATTCAAAGACAGCATGTTTTTCAAAGAATGATTAAAAAAAAAGAATGATACAATAATGTTTCCAGAGAATATATAATCACTAGTAAGAATTTTTAAGATGGCTGTTTAAAAGTCAAATGACCATTTGTTTTGAGGGATACTACGTGACTGATACTATGAAAAACCCCAAGGCTTGTTTCTATGTCACCCACAATCTCTTTGTGGTTGGATAGTCTGGTTGTCAAGCAACTTAAATAGAAGAGATGTGTGAAATTATTATTTTTCTCCCCTTGAAAAGCGTCAGCTACAAAACAAAGGTATAGAGCTTCTTACTGTGTACTGAAATCTCTGTAGTTCTCAATGTAGATTTTTGGGAAAGAGATACAAGATCATGTTTAATAGGAGGAAGCAAGGTGAACTTCCACTGCTCCTTATCCTTTTTAGTTTGCTGACATTACTTTTGAGAATTAGCTGCCATCTCAAGTGAATTTATTCAGGAGTATTGTGTTATGAATCATGAGACAAGGTCTGTGGACTATAGCAGTATGGTGTTAGTGGACATTTTGTAACTCTTTTTAAAAATGTATTTAGTACGTGATCTACAGGGTTTCACTACACAGATCAGACTCATAGTGATCCTCCTGTTTTCAGCCTCCCAGGAGCTGGATTACAGGTGTGTGCCATTAAACCCAGTCTCAATTACTGTCTCAGCGTGCCCTGGTGGAAGGCTCACACTGGTACACAGGGGATCAAACCCTGGCTGCACACTGCCTAAGCAGGCGCTTTAGTCTGCTGAGCTATCTGGCCAGTGCTGCTACTCTGTTTTCAATAGTCTATTTGGTGAAAACAGTTCTTTGCATAAGTTACTATGTACATACAAATGGTATGTTAATAGATCTGACTCCGGAAAGTTTAAATTATATGACTATCATTTTATGTCAGTATTGTATAGTAAATAATTTGGCTTTGACTAAATAGAGTTCTGACTGTGCCTTCAGCTTCTGAAAGGTAATCTATGGTTTGCCTGATAGAAGTACTTTTGTTTAGAGTAAATGTTGGTGACACTAGATCTTAGGGTGAGGTCAGCCATACTGGAAAGACTTACAGTGAATCTGATCATCCCAGAAAGTCAACCATGTGATCTTATTGCAGGAGTTTGGGTCACATGGTATCAGTTGACATGGATACAGAATTTAAAAATTTGGGCAACCAATCAATCAGTCAATCAATCAATCAATCAATCAAGTAAGTCAGCATATGTAGTAATGCTCCAGTGAAAACTGTGTAGTTTGCTTGGATGAAATTGGAGGTATTTTTTTACATTTAGACACATATCAATACCAGGAGGAAAAAAAATACTAGGAGGATAATACATCCTACCTCTCTGGGAAGGTCTGTAGCCTTTTCAGATTTGCTGTATGTGTCTTTGGCTGATTTTTAAAAATGTATTTAGTACAAGGTCTACAGGGTCTCACTACACAGATTGGACTTGTAGTGATCCTCCTGTTTTCAGCCTCCCAAGCGCTGGGATTACAGGCATGCACCACCATGTCCAGTCTCAATTTGCCATCTCAGCATGCCTGAGGGCAGGGCTGGCATGGCATTACATGCCATGTTGAGGATTGAACCCTGGTCCCTGCATTGTGCCTAAGCAGGCACTTTATTCCACTGAGCTATTAGATTGGCACTTTGGCTAGTTTTAATCTGTGTATTTTCCCTATAATAAACCCTAATGATAACGATATCATTCAGTGAATTTTGAATATCATTCTAATGAATTACCCCCAAAACTGTAGGTAGTTTTGGGAATTGCCTCAAGTTTGAAGCTAGCGCCAGAAGTGAAAGGAGTCTTACAGACTATTTCTTCTAATCATTGCAGGTTGGCCTGCAGTGTAACTAAGCACCCTAATTCAAAGGGGCCTGCTGATGTGCAGATATGCCCAGTTATACATGGTAATGATATTTCACCTTCAGACTCCAGAATAAGAAATCTCCCTTGAAAGTACTATAAAATAGCCTAATTTGATAAGTTTAGAGAAACAACATTGGATGACCTCTTTTTGCACATATATGGCAGGAATTGAATTTACAAACTTTACATTAAGCTACATCTCTAGACCAGATGTCAGTTACTATCAATAGTTCAAAATTAATATCAAATATATTATATTGTTATGTAATTTATATATTTATTTTGAGGTAAGATCTCACTAAGTTTCTAAGTTACACAGTCTGGACTTGAAATTGTGATCCCAGTACCTCAGAGTCCCAGTGTACTGGGACTGCAAGGGTAAAACTTTTTTGTGTGAAATTAGAACACTTGTCATAGTTTAGAATGTGTTTGGGGTTTACAAACTTAAGTACCTTCAGGGTCTAAATAGGTAAAGTTTAAGTGAAATATGAGGCAGGATCTATAAGGAACATATGACTGTTGTAAAGACATTCCATTCAGAATTAATACAAAGTAGTACTAAAAATACATCTGTAACAGGAGCTGGTGTGGAGGCTACTAATTTGCCTCTTCTTTGCAATTTCAAATAAAGGCTCCATAGGACAATGACCATTTTCTGTAAATAAATGTTACGAGACTGTTAAGACTTTCTATTTCAGTTTCTTCTTATATCAGTTTTTGCTGAAATTTGTCCATTTTAACAAATTTATTTCAAAGTTACCAGCATAAAAATTGCATATCTTCTTATAAATTTTTTAATGTTTATTGGGTCTATAATAACGCTTTATTTAAAATTTATGACCTTGATTTTTCATGTCTTCTCTGTGCTTTCTTTTTGGACTTTTAGGTCTCATTATGAGTTTTTATTGGGCTCTTAATTTGGATGATGGATCTTTATATATTTAATGTAATTATTAATATGCTTTGGGAGTTTTTGGTGCTGGGGATTCAACTCAGGGCCTCACACTTGCTGGGCAGGAGCTTGTTCTGTTGCGTTATCTCCATAGCCCTGTACTTGGGTTTAAAGAAGTTACTCTGTGGTGTCTACATGTTCCATGCTCTTTGCTTATCTCACACGCTCTGTTTATTTTTACCTCCTTTCATTGATTCCTTTTTTTGTTTTGTATTTTTAGGGAAGGGTCTACAGGGTATTTAGAGTCTCACTACTAGATCACATTCACAGTGATCCACTTGTTTACTGCCTCCCAAGAACTGGGATTATAGGTATGCAACACCATGCCCAGTCTCAGTGCACCTGGGGGGTTGGGGGTGTGGCACAGCACACCAGGATTGAACTCCTGGCACCTGCACCTACTTGCAGGCACTTTAATCTGCTGAGCTATTTGGCTGGCCCTCATTGATTTCTTTGGATTGATAAAGTAGTTTATTATTTTAGGTCCTCCTATTAGTTTGGAAATTATACATTATTGTGTCATATATTTCAGTGCTATCATCTAATTTTAATTTATTAAAATTTAATGTTAATTGTTATCTTGTCTTTCTCCATGATAATAGGATGACATTAAAACTTTGCCTCTTCCTGATTAATGAATAATTGTTTCGTATGTACATACATATAAGTATATGTATATTTAAATGAAGGGATTTTACTATGACAAGGATGAAACCACAAATCAGTTTAAAACATGAATCAGTCAATAGGTGGCTTGGGAAGACTGGCTGACTGCAATATGGAGAAAAAGAAGATTAGATTCCTAACACATCATAGAAAAGACTTAACTCAAGATGCACTGACTACTATATTTGAAAGGTGAAATGGTGAAATATAAAGACAATAGAAAGTCTATAAGAACATCTTTGTAAATTTAGAGTAGGGAAGGAGAAACCAAAATTAAAGATTTACTTTCAATAAAGGTAATAACACATGTAGCAAACCACTGGATCCCGTTTGGAGAGAGTAATTAAATGTCAATATCTGCAATGTACAAGGAGATCTTTCTAATGAACAAGAAAATGGTGGAGGAAACAAAAAGAAAACAGGCAAACATTATGAACAGGTAATTTTCTTTGCAGGTCATTTCCAGATGAGAAAATGCTAGTAGTTAACAAATACATGAAAGAATACTGAACTTGCTTGCAATTAGAGAAGTAGAGATTAAGACGAGATGATAGCTCTTTAAAATGCATAAGAATTATAAACTTTAAAATGTAGGGGAATACAAATGTTGACAAGAGCATGGAGAATGAGCAAACTGCACTACTTTGATAGTTTCAGGTATTTTGATAGCTTAAAGTATTTGGATGTTTTTGTACAAAAGCTGTGGTATTTAGTAAAATTCTGTGTCATACAACCTAGCAATCCTATTCTTGGGCAAAAACTTTAGAGATACTGGTGTATAACTTTACAAGGGAACATATATTAGGTGCTTAACACAACAGTAAGGGCAGGAAAGAATGAGAAGCAGCCTAGATGCCCATCAATAAGGAACTGAATTAATAACATTGGTATATGTACACTGTAGACTATTATACTGTAGTTCAAAGAAATGAAAGTACATGACTCATTAGAATACACTAAAAAAATAAGACTGTGACACATAGCACAATTCCATGTGTATAACATATATCAATGTTGTTTTAGTTTTTAAGTGCAAGCATATTTAATAAGTATATTTAAAAGTGTGGCTGCCTTCATGGGGGAAAGGGAAAGAAATGAGAGAGTGAATCATGATCAAAGGTGAAATATACTAAACAATTTTTTTTTTGTATTTAGCACAGGGTCTACCGGGTCTCACTACTAGATCAGACTCATAGTGATCTGCCTGTCTACAGCTTCCCAAAAGCTGGGATTACAGGCCTGCGCCACCACACCCAGTCTCAATTGTCATCTCAGTGCACCCTGGGGATTCAACCCTTGGTCCCTGTGCCTGCTTGCAGATACTTTAATCTACTGAACTATTTGGCTTGCCCAAAGGTGAAATATACTAAAATAAAATAAAACTAGATAAGGGTTTGCATGGATATTTGAGGATAGAGTGCCAACAATGAAAATGATTAATCAAGGAAAGAGTTGTAGTAAATTGGCTTTATTGGGCCAGTGAGACAGTTCAGCAGACTAAAGCGCCTAACTTTAGGCAAGCTTAGGCAAGCTTAGGCAAATACAGGGCCCAAGGTTTGATCCTTGGCACCACATGCTGCACCAGCCCCACCCT
>PVKN010043218.1:0-10272 GCA_004027915.1 Capromys pilorides | reverse complement strand
ATTCTTTACACAAGTGACTTAAAAACAAGCCCAGACTGGTTTAAGCAAGAGAGAGGTACATTTTACCACAGTAGCTGAAGAATTAGGAGGTTCTGGTATTTAGGTGCTAAAAACAATCTCTCTCCTTTCTATGTCTCTCTCTCTCCCTCTCCTTTCCTTCTCCTTCTCCTTCTCCCTCTATCTCCATCTCCATCTCCATCTCTATTTCTATCTCTGCCTCTATCTCTGTCTCATCTGTCCCCTTCCTTCCCACACTTTTTATGGGAGCCTTCTGCCTGCTACAGCTTCAGCCCTTCTCCCTCACTTCCTCCCAATTCCCAAAATAACCGAAAGAACAAGTTCTTTTCGCCAGGCTTCCCCAGATGAGGTCCAGCTGTCCTTCACTGGCTCCTCTTGAGTCATTCGTTTATCTTGTGAAGCCCTCATAATGGAATCTATCAGGTGGATACCGTGCCTGGTTAAGCATGGGCCATCTGCTCACTTCTTAAATAGGAATCTTGATCTACCCCTACCAGAACCTTCAAAAAAAACATTTGATACCATCACTACCAGAGAGGAGACTGGACGATGGCTCTTACAGAGGGTCGATACTCTTCAGAGTATCGACTTAATTCTGCAAACGTTCCCTGCTTTCTAAGCATGAATGTCATGAGCTGACCGAGTAGTACTTCCACATAAGGCCGGGCAGGCCATGCACAACACAGTCATGCACATTTAGGGAACCCAGTCACACTATGGATTTGCATGACTTACACAGTTGGAACAAATGAAAGCGTTGCTTGGAGGAAGGGGTACTTGAGCTCATCATTTAGAGGTGCCATGTGACTTGTGAGAAGTGAAATCTGGTCCAGACGCTGTTGTTCGGTGTTTCTTTCTGGAGTTGTGATTCGTCGCCTTGAGCTGCCAGTTTCTTTGGATGGTTTTTGCATTAGGGAGCTCATAAAGCCTCATTCTTCTATCACTTTTTGAGAAATAGAGGTCTCATTGCTAATAGATGATTCATAATTCAAAGCTTAAACATGTGTCCTGCTCCCTGGGTGCCCCTAAAATGTGCACTTCCATTAAGAAACCCAGCTCTTGGGGCTAGAGAGGTAGCTCTGTGGTCTAAGTGCCTGCCGGGCTAGTGCAAGGTCCTGAGTTTGATCCCCAGTACTGATATCTTACCTGCCCCAGAACCCCAGGCATGCTGCGCAAAACCAGGCTTGATGGTGCACACCTGTAATCCCAGCACTAGGGGGCAGGGACCAGAAGATCACTACGGCATAGGCCCTGACTCATTCAATCAATCAATCAAACAACCAAATATATTAAAAAAAGAAACCCAGCCCCCTCCAACCCTCAACCTTCTTGGTCTTAAGTACTTCTGATGGGAAGGTGGTGAGATCCATTCCTGGGGAGGTGGGTCAGACTCTAGGCCAGGGCCACTTCTGCTCCTGTTTAGTACTGATGCCTCATGGAGCTGGCAGTGACCTCCAAGTGCCCCCAGAAGCAGCTCTTTGCCAGGAGAAACTTAGGCTGACATTCTAGCCTTGGCATTTTCCTCTGCCTGGGGTGTGTCTCATCAGTTCTCTGCGCTTTTCCATGGGAGAGCAGAGCTGAGTCACTTCCAGTGTGACCTCTCTCAAGTTTTATGCCTGGGGTGTCCAGTGGTAAGAATTAAAGCATTTTGGAGGGGTGCTGCCTAGGCCCAACCAGAAACCTTCTATTCACCGCTAACTGCAATATACATGAGCTGCTATTCTGGGTGTTTTGGGTGCAGATGGTGTGTATTGGGTATTCCATCCTGATAAACCCATTGTCACTTGAATGTGCAGTCAGTCACAAACGCACGCGTTACACGGACATCCTAGCTCCGCAGCAGTGCGTGGCTGCATGGTGGTCGGTCATGGTGGTGGTGGCATGGCTGACATGGTGCTGGGGCATAGCAGACAGTCCGAGAGCCAGGTGAGGACATCCCACATGTCACCAGCCTGAGGCAAAAATAAAATGTCAAAAATTCAAATACATATTTACTGAGTATATGGTTGACTTTTTTTTTTTTTTTTTTGGTCTTTTTTGAGACATGGTCTTGCTATGCAATTCAGGCTGGGCTTGAGCTCACTTTGCAGCCTAGGCTGGTCTCCAACTCACATCAATCCTCCTGCCTCAGCTTCCCAAGTGCTGGGATTACAAGCGTGTGCCACCATGCCTGGCTTTACTGAGTATATAAAGCTTTCACAAGCTAAAGTGAAAAACTGTTAGCTAAGCCACTGTGAACTAGGACCTGTGTGACTATGCCATCGAATCCTTATAACACCTCCATGGGTGTGTGCCAGGGTCACCTGCACTTTATAAATGAGGAGCGTAAGGTGCAGGGCCTGAAAGACGTCTTGTTTAAAAACATCACTTAGGGCTTATCCCCGGTGAGAAGTATAATGATAAAAATAGTGTTGTTAATTTCCACTGTGATAACTTTTTCACAGGAAAACACAAGCCGTTCATGTCACAAGGTGCTCCTTGCCTCTTTCCACACCTGGGAAGGACCCTGTTATTTCCCTGTGATTTCTTTTTAAGACAGTCCCCTCCCCGCTCTCTTTTCCATAGCCTCTTGATGAGTATTTGAGATGGTTTTAAAGCATAAACAGTGGAAAATGAGTTGATATAATTTCCTTTCCAGCCCCATTTCAAAATGAAAGGCAAATGTGTTTAGGGAAAAATTCACTCACAAGTTTGGCCAAACGCCCAAACTCTGAAGACCGCCTGACAAACAGAACAAAGTTTAACTCTCTAAATAAATTCCCGTGCCTTTGATTCTGTGCTGGGGGAAGCTCTTAGGGTGACCCATTTGCTAATGATAGCCCGGACATCAATAATGGAATGTGAAAGACAATCTTCTAATCAATTTTTTTTTCCTGCTGGTTTAGATTAAAGCACAGAAAATGCCCAAATGTTCCATCTGCTTCCTCTAAGATTTCTGCTAGGCTGGAGCCCAATTATGGCTGCCTTATCCATTTTTAATAATCTACTTATGATCATGCAAACACAGGGTGTGATTATGCCCACATCAGCTTCTGTTTCAGCTCTTCCATTTCCATCTATAATTAATAAGCCATTCCCTGTGCTGGAGGGGAGCTGAAGGAGAGCTCAGAGGTATTCTTAAGCAGGAAGGCTTCTCTGGTGTTGTTCATTCATTCACTTTACAAACCTTTATGGTGCCTACAAGGCGCCATGAGTGATGCTGGACCCAGCGGTAGGAGCTTTGGCCCCAGGAGCTCCTGGACTGTTGAGGACAACACACACACACACACACACACACACACACACACACACACACACACACACATGCCTTGATAGTGCTTGAGTGTTTGTTGGAAAATTCAGCTGCTTTTTTATGCTCCCAAATGATGACATATGGGATAATTGGATCACTGTATTATTACAAATGTAATTTCAGAAAGGCCCAGTTTGGAATCAATGTCTTTGGAGGGAGTGAACTGCTGAGGGAGGGAGTCAATTTTGTAAGGAGACTGTAGTAGAAGAAATCAAGCTCGCAGGCAGGAGGGCTCAGGTCATACTTAGTGCTCTGTGGTCTGCAGTCTCTTTGCCTTCCTGAGCCGCTTTCTACCAAGTACAGAGAGGACAACAGGGCCTCTGTTGGGCTTCTCCAGGATCATGGACGTGATGGGCCCAGGATGAGCATCACCAGGTACCGTGTCAGGACAAGAAGGAAAACTCAAAGTCATGCTAACCTTGGTGGTTGACCCAGCTTCCCTGCCCAACTCTCCCAGCCAGAATCTCCACATCAGAGACAAGTACAAAGCATTTTTACAGTATCCATAGTACCATTTACTCTTATTTGCAGAGTACAAACAGCCTCTAATAATTCTTGGCACGAAGGGGGCACTTTAGGAAAGATGGCAGGGACTCGCCAACTTGCAGAAGGCCACACAACTGGACGTAGTCCACGTTCCACTGTTATTTGCTGAAAAGTAATTGAATCAGCAATGTGCTACTCACTTTTCTTTCCCGAGCTACGGCTGCCAGGCTTGCATCTTTCATGGAACCTGCGTAGGAATCCACCACACCTCACTCTTATCTCAAAGTCCTCTCCACGTTCAGTTCTCTGCTGTTCAAGTTTGTTTCTTGGTCTATCCTAGAGGAAGTCACTGTCCCTACCTGCAAAAACCCCACCATTAGGCTCGATGGACAATTTCAGCCTTTTGTAACCTATGATTTATGATGAATGAAACCGACAAACATTCATCCCTGCAGCCAGTTGAGCAGCACAAAGGGAGGGTGCGGGCAGCAAAAGCCAGCTCTCCAAAGTAAGGCAGAAGCATTGCCTCGATCCGTGCACTCGGAGAGAGCTCCTCAGATGGGACTCAGAAGCCACCAGGACATGGTGGGAAGCCAAGCTTGGACTGAGTCCTGCGTGGGTGGCAATGGAGCCAACACAGAATGGGAGGGTCCTCGCAGTGTCACCGAGGTGCCCCCAGCCACTGCCTCCCAGCTGTCCTGCCACAGTGCCCCCCATCATGCCCTTGGCACAGAGCCTTGGCACCTTCCCATCTCCCTGGGTTCTGTCCCCCAGCACCCTCTTGGCTTGCTCCTGCCCTGTTTTACATATCTCTGCTTCAAAGATAGGGAGACCCTGTAACCATTCCACTCCAAACTGCAGTCCCAGGTATTCCCCACTAAGTAGCATCCCAAAAGAGTTGAGGACATCATATCACAGTGGTCCACCCAAACCCGTGTTTACAGCAGCCCAATTTAACATCACTAAATCTTGGAAACAGCCCAAATGCCCATCACCTGAGAAATGGACAAGAACATGTGATATTTTTATACAGTGGAGTATTACTCAGTGTTATGGTTTATGTCTAGTTGTCCCCCCAAAGCCTCATGCAATCATGGGTGGGGACTTCTAGAGTTTGAGACTTGACTCATGATCCACTGGGATTATGTGTTTTAGTACTGATGGGATTATGGGTCTGAGTACTGCTGGGATTATGGGTGTGGCCTAAGGTGGATAGGCTGAGGCGGAGAGCCTGAGTATAATATAAAGAGAGACAGAGAGACAGACACACTGTTGCTCTCTGCTGCCCTGGTTGGTCAGTTGCCTCTGTCACCGCTTTGTTGCTGTTCCACTGCCATGAACTGCTGGCCTATGCATTGTTCCTCTCTGCCTTGGATCCAGCCAAGTATGGACTGAAACCTCCAGCAACTGTGAGCTAAATAAACCTTTCCTTCCTTCATTTTGGGGGTTGGGTATTTGTCCCAGCAATGACAGAAGAGTAACTGAGACACTCAGCAGTAAAGACAAACTGGAGGCGTTAATAGGTAAATGGATACAGCTTGAGACCATACTCATAAGGAAACAAATCAGACCTGCATCTGTGAACATCAGATCATCTCCTTAGTGTAAGAACCTCAGTAAATAAAATCTGATAGGTGGAAGAGGTATAGTAAAATGAAAAGAAACTGAACATAAGAAATAAATAATTGAAATGAGGGAAAAGAAAAAAGATAGGAAAAACAGGGAGGAGGAAAATCATGTCAGTATGTGCTCAGAATAGCTGGCATGGTTGTACTATTAGTTCCTATCAGTTGTTTGAAGGTAGCAGTTAACATTTAAAATTTTTATTTTGACCAGCTCTATGCTGATATCTGTAATCTGAGCAACTATATTGAGGACAGCGATGTGACAATGTGGCATTTGTACACGATGGAGTACTACTTTACCATGAAGAATAAACTTACATCATTTATAGGAAAACGCGTCAGGAGGCTATAGCATTAAGTGGAATAATGTGGTGTACTAGAAGTGCAATAAATCAGACACACAGGAGCACATACCACGGGGTTTCTCTTTTTCATATAAGAAACTAAAAGTACAAATAAAGAGCAAAATGAAAGGCAATAACAGGAAGTAGGAAGGTAGAGCTTTTTGAAGAGGGAAAGGCATTGAGGGAAGGAAGAAGCAGGAGGAAGGGGACAGGGTGGGACAGGAACCGAGGTGCGCTTTGCGCGTGGTGCGGGCTCCCGGTGAGGAAGGAACATAGCCAGCGTGTGCTGCAAGCGCACACCAGCGACAACTGAAAAAGCTTGATGGCCTCTCCTCACACACAGCGGACCTCTCCTCTCGCTTTGGTGCTTCATTGTCTTGCAGTAATTATCATTTTTTACGGCATAATTTACTATTCACAGGCTCTGCGTTTCCCCCTCTAGGTGGGAATTGCCAGCTGTTACACCCACTCCTGCAGATCCCGCCATCGAGGACCGGACACAGAACTGTAGGCTTGTGGGAAGTACTCAGGGGAGGAATAAATGAAGCCACCCTTGTCTTACACATAAAATTTGCCATAGTATACCATAGTCACTCATGTATACCATGTGTGCATATACGTACACGAACAGTGCATACAAATGTATAAATTTCAGACATAGCAAGTACTTATACATATGTACAATACATATGTGTATAGACATATATACTTATGTTATATACATAATTGATAGATTATACACTATGTGTTATTATATATGCATATCATTTATAGTTTATGACATGTTATGGTTTATGTCTAGTTGTCCCCCCAAAGCCTCATGCAATCATGGGGCGGGGACTTCTAGAGTTTGAGACTTGAGTCATGATCCACTGGGATTATGTGTTTTAGTACTGATTGGACTATGGGTTTGAGTACTGCTGGAATTACTTGACTCTTGATCCACAGGGATTATGCATTTTAGTACTGATGGGATTATGGGTGTGGCCTAAGGTGGATAGGCTGAGGCAGAGAGCCTGAATGTAATATAAAGAGAGACAGAGAGACAGACTCAGGTTGTTGCTCTCTGCGCCCTGGTTGGTTTGTTGCCTCTGTTGCAATTGTTGCTGTTCCACCACCATGAACTGGATGCTCTCTGCCTTGTTCCACTCAGCCTTGGGCCAGCTGAACATGGACTGAAACCTTCAGCAACTGTGAGCTAAATAAACCTTTCTTTCCTTCATTTTGAGTGTCAAGTATTTGTCCCAGCAGCAAGTAAAAAGTAAGACAGACATATAGTCTATAGATCATATATAATGCTGAATATATTATATCATACAGCCTATCATATATATGTCTATCATTTGTATGTTTATTACACGCATGGTACAACTGTAACTGCAATTTATAAACTCTCATACTTGGTTCATGCGGGTCGGTGAGAGACCCTGGACCTGGGCTCCTGGGCTGCAGCGTGGCCTGCAGGCAGAGGCTCTGAGGTGAACTAGAGCTGCGTCCTGTCAGCTGCCAACAGCACGGAAAGGCCCTGCGCACTGCGGAGCTGGCCGTGGCTTCCCAGAGGCCGGGCAGGCTGGAGCTGTGCTCAGGAGGCCGCAGGCAGCTGAGGGGTGCGGGCCTGGAGGAGCTGGGCGCCTGAGGCGGCCTCATCTCCCCTCTGCAGGGGCGTGGTCTGAATCGCCAGTGCCCGTCCCCCCACCCCACCCCAGCTGCACCTGTAAGAACAGTGTAGGGCCTGATAACCCAGAGGACTGTGGCTTCTAATCCAGAGTTGGGAGGGGCCTATGAGCCCCAGGAAGTTAATGAAGAGCAGACCTCTTTGCGCGGCCTCCACGTCCTCACATGCTAGGCGCCCCACACACCTTGTGGCCGGGTCTCCTGCCTTCTCATGCCAATCCAGCCGTGGGGCGCCACAGAGCTTCTTCCGGCTTCAGGGGCCCACTTCCTGGGTCCCCTGCTCCCCGGGCTTGGCCTCTTCCTGTCGTGCAAACCTCAGCTCTGTATTTCCCATGAGAGAAATCGCTTCCCTTCTGACACAGTCGCGTCCATCCTGCTTACTGTCTCCATTCAACAAAGGCAAACCCTCTGTTCAGTTTCTGCCGCTTCCCTCTCACAAGGCGGGGTCGGCGAGAGTTCTGGTATGGGCACCTTGGCCCTGGCTCGTTCAGCACTGTAGCCCTATGCTGAGGGCACTGCCCAGCTCTCCGTAGGGTGCTTGATGTACACGGAGGAATGAATGAACGAACGAATGAACGAATGAATGAATGCATGCATGCACTCGAGGCCTGCCAGGATCAGGGGCTGAAGGCAACTGTACAGGTGTGTGTCTCTGTCTCGTTCACCAATCCGGCTTTGATGTGAGTCGGCAGCCAAGGCTGCCAACTGGCAGACTGCGGGCGAGCAGGAGCCTGTGGATTTGTTGAAGCGGTCTGATTGGCCTCCCGCCGGGCTTTAAAGGCGAGCTAAGCAGGCACCTGTTAGCTTGCGCCTCCAGCTGTTCCACATCCACCACCGCGCGCCACGCTGACCTCACCCAGTTCTTTATTTCCTCTGCCTCACTCTGCAGTCTTGGGTCTCACCTGCCCTGCGCTGTGGAATCCCTGGGCCTCAAAACAAACTCTGTGATTTCCACACTGTGCTCGTGGGTGAGAGTCAACTCCCAGGGGCCACGTGAAAGAAACAGTCTCCTTGTCTGGGACTCAGGCCGGCTGTCCGCCTGCCACACTCCTGCCCCTCTGCTGGCTCAGGGGACATGGCAGGTATGGCTGATGCTTCCACTTCCCCACATACGGGAACTTGAGTGCAGTTGCCCGCCCAGAGGGTGCGAGATGGGGCTGAGAATGAAGGTTCGGAACCTCTCTGCGGGGATGCGGACTGCAGCCCATGGAAGCAAAAGCTGGTCCATCCGCTGCTGCTCACACCCTCGGCACCTGGTACAGCTAATAGGACAGCGAGTGCTATGGACAATTCCTCACCTCAGGGACACTGTCCTAATCACATCTGCAAAGGCACTTTTGCTCACAGACCACCATTTCAAGTCCCAAGGCTTGTGACCTGAATCTTCGAGCTCCGCTATTCAGCCAGAGACCTCTAGGCCACCCCGCGAAGCACTAGAAGCAGTAAAGGAGCTTCCAGGGGTGCTTTTGGATTCCTCGTGTCCCCCTCCCCCAGCACTTCAGAGCTCATGGCAGGTGCTTGAGAATGATGTGCCTCCTGATGTGGCCCTCTGAGGGACCATACCATGCAGGCTATGGTGCAGTTGTCCTTTGGCATCATAAGGGGATTTTTATTGTCATGGCTGTGTTCATAGAAACAGCCATCTCACTCAATCCTACCACACGCACATACATACGTGTGCACACACATACATGTGTGTGCACACACATGCACATGTGCCCCATACATGCTCCTGACTCAATGTCCTTCCTTACAGCAGCCTTCAAATTGCTGGCTCCCCAAGGCAGGATGGTCTTTGGGATGCCCTTGAAGCCGTCAGAGCCTGCTGCGCTGCTTCGCACTCAGCCAACCCTCTCTGAGCGCAAGGCATACGCAGCAGGGGCGCTCAGGAGCCCCCATGTGAGACAGCTGTCCTCGCTGTTTCAGTGCCATGGATCATTCTTCTGGATGCCAAAGCTCGGGACAAATCCCCTGCACTTCCTTCATGCCCTGCAGCTCCCTGTACTCGGTGCTTCCTAGCCCGTTCCTATGTCGAGTTTTGCAGGGTTCTCTCTTTCTCTGTCCAAAAGCTCCTACCCTGGAGCTTATAGGAGCAGGGTCACCTTCAAGAGAAAGAGCAAACATTCTCTTGGCAAATAGGGTGGAAACTGAAGCTCAAGATAACATGGAAATTTAGCTAACACGCAGAGGGAGCGGTAGTCACGCAGTCCACATCATCTCCATGGTGGGTGTTACACTAGCACAGTGAGAGTACAATGTCTCCTGCTGGTGAGGAGGATGCTAGACCCTCAGTGGCTGTCTTCATCTAGTGTCATTTGGTGGTAAGCAGCAGAAGTGTGCTGCATTCACATAAAACACAAGAAGGGATCTGTAACAAGGTCACAAGGCCACTTCAGGTAGCAAGAAGTGTGGAGTGTCAGACGGACCACAGTTAGGGACCAAGGCGATAACTACCCATTTGAGCAAACAGTAGACCCTACGCGCATCCGAGCCACAATCCAAGTTCCCAGGAGAGACCTGGCTGGCATAGCTGAGCCAAATGTACACAGCTGGCCTGGTCCAAGTCAGGAGGCCTGGGTTCCTCTGTGCAAATGTGGCTGCAGGACCACTCTTGTGGGTGAGGGGGGGTGTTCACAGAAGGTGGAGGGGCACCGAGCAGAGTCCAGACACTGTGAGTACAGGCATGCGGACACAGCGTGCTGCTAGGAGCACGGCACTTGGGATACTGGAATAAGCAAAGAAACTGAATCAGTAAAACAGCAAGACAAACTGATCTCAGGTCGGGTAAACCAAGGAAAGAAACAAGGAAGGAGAGAGGGAGGGAAAGAGGGAG
>PVKN010043217.1:0-10271 GCA_004027915.1 Capromys pilorides | reverse complement strand
GAAGAAGAAAGAAAGAAAGAGAAAAAAGAAAACTAGCTACTTAGAATTCAAACTTTCTAAACAGCAGCCATTAATTGTACTGTGAGTTTGCTATGTGCCTACTCATCAAAATTAGCTTCTATTGTGGATCTTTTATTATGTACACTTACAACTGAGACTGTACTTTGAGGAAAATGTGGCTAAGACAGTAACTCTTCCTAAATTGCACTGCTCATGAACAACAAAATCAAGATTTAAGCCCGGAATTTTCAAACCCTAAAGACTGCCAGATATACATGTCAGGAAATAAAACAAAACCTCTGGCAGAACACATTGACATTGCTCAAGGACAGCGTATTTCACTCCCCTGAGTTACCAGCGTAGCTACAGGGTATTTCCAATAATCGTAACAATTACATTAATGACTGTAACGTTAACACTTGCTGAGTGCCTTTCGGACCAGCTCTTGCCCTGCCATTGAGCAATTCATGCATGGCATTTCACTAGACCCCCATAGGGGCTGGGGAATAAACACAGAAAATTTAATTGGGTGAGTTGGAGTCAGCATCCATATCTGTCCAGCCCAAACTTCAGCTGTCAAGCTGGACAATCATTGCTGTAGAGTCTCTAGAGGTCCACAAGGAATCCACCACCCTGTGGAAGCATGAGGGTATTCATGGTTCTTTTGCAATCAGAAGATCATTGTTCTCAAGAATGCTTTTGTCTCTGGGCCTCCACTTGGGCACAAGTTTGCCTCTGAAGGTAGGAAATTCACAGGGAGGAAGCACCCATGCATGTTCACCTTACTTGAATAGGGGAAAATATTCACACTGGGCCGTACTGCGACTCTCCTCGGAGTGCAGAGAAGAGACTAAAAGTCAATCATAGGCCGTTAGACACGCTAATCATCTGCAAAATTCAAGTTGGCAGACTCTCTCCAATCCACCTTAGCAGAGCTAAATGCAGTATACAAAGTGCAGAGCACTGCCTGTGCATTAGTTATAGGACTCTCATAAACAATTGCAGTTTAAAATGGAATGAAAATTATCCTACAAACATCACTTTTGTGACTGGAAAACTGGGCTTGGCTCTCTGAAGGACACTTGAAGGTCTCAGAACTACATGACTGAGATAGATGTGACCGAGATTTATATGCCAATCTTTCTGTCTCAGCTAACTAGAGATGAAAGAGAAGAGAAACAATGGTAACATTACAATGCAATTATTTCCTTATTTCTTTTGTGTGGCTAACGATGGGGTAACCAGATAACCAAGCTTATTAAAATTATTGGAAACAAAACTGAAAGCAATTTCTGGGTGAGATCTAAGGAACTCCTTTATTAAGTGTGCAAGGTTCACTGCTTTGACTTAATAATATCTGTTGTGTTGCTCCACGAATTTCTGCACTTATTTCCGTATCTTCCTTATTGGTTCAAGGCCAGTGTTTTCAAATGTTTTTTTCAGTCTATAAGGATTTCTTATGGTATAGATCTAAAATGTCTTTCCAAAATCTCATGTGCTATGCGGAGGGGTTTTAGCAGAAGATTGGGTCATGCAGGTGCTAATTCACAATAGACCAATCTCTTGAGGAGTGTATTACTGAATGTGCTGCTAACCGGAAGGGTCCAGGTGGAAGAGGTGGGTCACCCTGGGTGGGCCGGTGGAGAGTGTGTCTCTTGCTGTGGCACTTCCTTCTCAGCTTATCTTCAGCTGCCATGATCTGAGCCACTTTTCTCCTCCATGCCCTGTTCCCACGCCATTTCTGCTCCAGAGCCAGCCGTGGGCTGAAACTGTGAGCCAAATGAGCCAAAACCATCCTCATCTCCTTAAAGTTACAGGTGTCAGGTATTTTGTGCCAGCAAGAACAAGGTGACATCATGATATGGTTTCCAGAACTTCTCATCCTGGTGTGTCTTTGGCTACATGTGTTGTTTCACTACCTTTCTTTTGATGAGAGCTCCCTGATTTTCTTCTAGAATTTAACACTCCTTGTGCACCTGTTTTAGATAGAAGTCCTTCATCTGAGGGACTGCCCTGAATCACTCAGTTTTATTAAATTGTTCCATTTGAAATTGTCCAAATGTCTTTTATAATATCCCCTCCTTCACAAACGAAAGTTTAGCACTATTTTTTCAGCCAGCCACTCTATCCACCCATCTAAATCCCAATACAATTTGAGTTTTTTGTCTCCTCCTCTGGTCCCTTACTTTCCTCATTCTTCATGTTGTGTGCATGAGGACCTGGAGGAAACTTGCTTTCCACTGGACATTCAATGCCCACAATGCCTTGCCTCTATAAGGAAGATTCTCTCTTCTCATCTGCATCCACTGTTTTGTCACATCATCCTGTAATAAAATTCCTCTCCTTTCCAGCATTACTTTGAATCCATTTCAATTTATTTTGTTTGGCTTTCTGTGCATTTTCCAAACTCCACCTCCTGTTTTTATTCCGAGAAAGATGATAGGCTTTTAAGTTTTCCTTGCCAAAGCTGTTTGAGGATGTGCTCTCCCCGGCTTCTTGTACCAGTTGAAGGTCTATGGGTTATGACGTTAGGTATCTTGAGAAAGGAAAAATGTCCTTGGGTGTGAAACAAGGGAAAGCAAATTGGACTTTGTGCTTGGGCAGGGGAAAGTTCACTGTCCATTGAAAAGCTCTGGCTTTACCCTGAGGGGGTGGCAGAACTTGGAAGAAGACTGCCTCATACCTCTGAGGAAGCAGGACTCTAGGCAAAGGTGCTCCAGCCTTGACAAAGCTCTCAGGTCATGGTGGAATACAAAAATAAAGACTACAAGATTACAAATTAATCTGGTCCCTGGATAATGAAGATGTCATGATTTTAACCTGCTCTGTGTCCCAGTAGGGAGAGGGCTCCAACAACTAAGGCTAGCCTCCCTGCAAGGCTGCCTGGCAAAGCGGGCATTGAAAATATGACTTTAATCAAAACAAAGCATAGCAAAGAGATGAGATCATCCTGTACACTGCATAACACCCCCTTCCCCCCTCCCAAACACACACCAGCAGCTACAGCTGACTAGGAAGCACCAATATCTGTGAGCATTTCAGTCAAGCACTGCATAGGAAAGGACCAGTGGGGGGCATGCTCCCACAGTAGCTCTGTAGAGAAAAGGATCTTCATCTGAGGCCACAAGTTTAATCTTGAATATAAGCACCCATACTGGGAACTGCAAGGGTATCTGCAGTACCATAGAAAAAATAAAACCTTTAAAAACAAAATCATTTTCTTAACCCTAGGAATTTTACCCAACCTCATCCATCTGGAATTTTCTGAAGCTAAACCCATTGATCAATGTCAAAACCAGAATGAAAGGAAACTTTCTGAAGAAACACCCTCCCATCTTCTCACATCATAAGTGGAACACGCCTGGCTCTGTTTTCTTGTGAAAAAAAGAAATAAAACTTCAGGCAGATCATGATGCTTAGCCTCAAGTAGCTTCATTTCCTGATGCCTTTGCAGTTCCCAAATTGTCCCATTCAACTGTTACAACCCCACAAATGGCCACACTCAATATTGTTGTCTAACCTACTAATCCTCCTGTCCCTGGGTGTCAGCAGACAGTGAGGAAGCTCTGCTACCCAAAGACTGGATGTGGGTTTATCTTAGCCAGGAGAGACAGGAGAGCAAGGAAGAGAGGAGAGGTACAGCTATCACAGCAACTGGCAATGGAGGCTACCGAGCACTGTCAATTCAGGCGACCTCTTGGGCAGTCCCTCCGGTTGCTGGTGATATAGGCAGGCAGATAGCTGAAGGAAAACCCATTAGCCTTTGAGTGGTAGAAGTGAAACTTGTTAAACATTTACCAGTTCATCCAGGGCCACGCCCTCCTGGGTGACTCAATTCAGGCGCTTTTGCCCCCAAACTATTATGGAATGCAAATATTTATAAACTGTAGGGTTATTTAGCTTTCCTCAAAGCACTGACACATACGCTGCATCTTGAAACAGAGAAGCAAGTCTCAGTTCTGAAATTCCCTGAGCCTACAGAGAAAAGGAGAAAGAAAAAATTTGTCAGGCAAGGATCTTTTCCCCATTTTGTGTTAAATCACTATCAGGCACCCACTGTTTTCTAGTTATAGGCCTCTTGGTTGAACTGAGGGGCTTTGTATACGAGGAGACATCCATGTTTTTGTAATGCACAGCATGGCTCCTCTTGGGGAAGAATCTGAGGAGAAAAAAGAGAAAGAGAAAAGTATCAGTAGTTTTCCACTTGTTCTTCAGGCCTTCCAGACCCTACATAAGTCTCTTAGACCGGGGAAGAACTTCAGCCTCCTGCATCTCCATGACAGTGCCTGGCACCATGCCTCCTAGATGACTATCTTCATAATGGAGTGGGTGGGGGGCAAGATGGCAAAGGGTACTTTTGGGAGCAGGACCAAGGCCAGATGGCATCTCCTTGTGGGAAAAGGTAGCTGCCCTCTGAGGGACAACAACTTTCCTTTGAGCACCACTGTGATTTTTTAAAAGGAAGTACAAAATGGAGTTAAAGATTCAAAATAATAAGAGTTACTGAAGAGACAAATGCATTTCTAATACATAACAAGAAGCTACAAAAATTAATACTATAGCTACCTTATGCCCTGAAGTTACTAGGAGATTTCTTTCCTGGTCAAAGGGATGTAAAGCAGGAGTCTTGCAGGAACTTGGGCATGCACCCATCTGTGCCTCAGGCCAGGAACTCACCTATTGCATATCTAAGCAGGAAGCAGAGAAAAAAGAAAGTGGGAACAGATCTAGTTAAGATACCTGGCCCCACAAACCTGGAAAATATGATAAGCCTGTGTACTTAGAGAAGCTTTAGCTCCTTCAGAAGTCACAAAGGCTGAAATCTAAGTGCTGAAACCAAAAGGAAATCTATTTTAAGGCTCCCTGACAAGGTTCAGAATGGGTGACTTATTGTTCTATCTATGAGGTAATGAAAATAATGATCGTGATTACCCCTTCACCTCCTTCTCTGACCACGCTGTGTCTCCTTACATCTCTGACAACAATGCTCTTCTTCTAATCTAATGTGTGACTTGGTTGCCTGTGGATAAACAGATACTCAGTGTGCACTTTGAGCCATGGGATCATAAGGGAGGTGGAGATTATTGGAGTCAGGGTGTAGTACAAGCTGCCAATGTTCTGTGTCACCTGCTTTTAGAAAAGCAACTCGAGACTGAGAAGCAAGTAGCAGGCTGATTTGATGGGATGAAGACAGAGGGACTAAAGCGAAATTCAAAATATGCTTCTGGGCCAACAGCATGAGTAGCACCAGGAAATTCATCATTCCCCATCCCAGAGCTTCAGGATTAGAACCTGGAGTTGTTTCAGCAATCTGTATCCAGACAGCATTCTGTCCCCCAGATGATTCCTTTTTTTTTTTTTTTTTTTTTTCTATGTTTTTAGGGCAGGGTCTACTGGGTCTGCAGGGTCTCACTATACAAATCAGACTCATAATGCTCCTCCTGTTTTCAGCATCCCAGACACTGAGATTGCAGGAAAGCATCACCATGCCCAGTCTCAACTGCCATCTCAGCATGTCCCAGGGGCAGGACCAGCATGGCACGCTGGGGATGGAACCCTGGTCCCTGTGTCTGCCTAAGCAGGCACTTTAATCCCCTGAGCTATCTGGCCAGCCCCCACTCCCAGATTATTCTGACACAATAGAGAACAGAGAATAAAGGCTGATTATCTAATAGATGTAAGTTCATATCTGACAGGATGGCCTACAGGGCTGTCCTTGTAAGAACTTGTTTAGCAGTACTTCATTCCTTTTAGCGGATTGCCTCTTTCCTGTTGGAATTATCTTCAGAGGCTAGGAAAGAGTGGACCTTCTGCTTTATTTGGATACAAAATTTACTTTTTTTTTTTCAAAGAGCCAAATCTCACACAGCTGGATATGCAAAGCCATCTCTAAATGACTTTTATCGAGTTTGCAAACTCAAATGGAACCTCAAAGGACAAAGGTTTCTGAGTTGAGATTGATCAGAAAAATGTGCTTCAGGGCAATTCTCTATAGACGTGTTGCCTTTAACTCTGAGCTCCTGATAAGCCTATTTCTGCTTGGTATTTATTAAATGTAATAATTTACTCATCTGGAAAAGTCTGAGAACATGGTTCTTTTAGGCAGGGAGAGAAGCTCAATCACAAAATAACAAAGAATAACCTGATATACTCCAGTAGATACCAGGTTGCGGGTCAGAGGCAGATGACACCAAGAAAATAGAGGCCTAAAGTTTCCAAGGCTGCTTCCTTTGCATGATTTGCATTCTCGGAGTAGTTTTACCAGTAATGGACCATGAAACAGCTGCCAGATTCTAACAACCATGTAGCAGAGCAGTGAGCGCAAAATACTATGCGGAGGGTAGGGAGCAAGGCATCCCACTGGCTAATGCAGAGAAACAGCCGCTCAACTTATTCTCAACATCCAGTCTTCCCATTTGGCCAGCATAGTGTTTTCCAATGAAAAGTAACTTGTGCATAACTGAGATTGGGACAGCACTGAGAGATTGGAATGACCCAAAGTGTCTCAGTGGCATTAGAATCGGCTAATAACTGGATTTAAATGTAACTCAGAGGAAGTGGGCGGGGGGAGACAGACAGAGACAGAAACAGAAACACAGACAAAGAGACAGAGAAAACACAGAGAGAGAGAGAGACACAGACAGAGGTTCTCACAAAGCTCTTGCTATCAACAGCACTAATTACCACTCCTTCTTAGAACCTCTACCTGAGACTGACCTGTCCATTTTTGTGGCTGCCAAGACATCAGGAAGGCATAAGAAGAGGTTTCTGTTCCTTTTTTAAAAAAAAAATGTGCATAGTACAGGGTCTCTCTACACAGATCTCCTGTTTTCAGCCACCCAAGCGCTGGGATTACAGATTCACGCCACCATGCCCAGTCTCAATGGCTGTCTCAGCGCACCCTGGGGGCACAGCCAGCACAGGACCAGGTATGGAACCCTGGTCCCTGCATTTGCCTAAGTAGGTACTTTAATCCATTGAGCTATCTGTTCAGCCTGAGGCTTCTGTTCTGATCAGTGAGCCTGACCAATCTATTTGATACTCCAAAATGTGTATCTTCACCAGAGCTTTCAACTAGAATTTTGAGGTAATCTAAAAATCCTCATCTGCCTGCAAGTTACCTACATTTTGTGCCTCATGCCCAAATTCTCCATTGTGGGAACTTGATTTACAGCATACTGGCTGAGAGTAGATTAAGCATATAAAAATGTGTGTTTTCCTCATAGAAGTTCATAGAGGAATAGGCTGCAGTTAGAAAGATGTCTTCATAGATCCAGTTTGTCTCTCTCCCTGGTTTGCCAGCCTTGGTTTGTGCCTATATCCTCAGGATAGCAAGAGCTGTGCCTCCTCTGTAGCACCTATATTTCAAGCAAAAGAAGACAAAGGGAAAATGAGAGCGTGTACAAACTTCTTGCGTCTCATTCGTAGAACGACAATGGCCGTATCTAACCTAAAGATGGGATAGCAAATCAGACTTTTAGGGTTTTAAATCTCTGAATGAGAGGAAGAAGTTAGGTCAGTTAATCTAGAGTATGTGGTTGCAGATATCATAATATATAACAGACCTCTGTATTAATACATCTTAGTGCACTTCAGCAAACATCACCAAGCACCTACTTCTGTCAGAGGTTCTGTCATAGAATCTATTGCAATTAAGGCTAAACACCAAATATGTAAACAGAGTCATTCGTTTTGCAGCAGAGGTGAAGGAGTTCTTTCTAGGCTAGCTCAGTGTTTTTCAAGTTTCATATGCTCTCAGAGTGCCTTTGGGTTTTGTTAAAGTACAGATGCTGATTCAGTGGATGTGGGTAAGGACTGACATTTTGCATTTATGCCATGCTCCAAGGAGACAGCTGTGCCACTGGTCCACAGAGTGCATGACAGATAGGAAGGAACATTTTAATAAGGCCTAAACATGAGTAGAAATTTATCTAATAGCAAAAAGAGAAGAGCATATACCTTAACTTAAGGGGGCAACATGCACAAAGGTTCACATGCACCCCTATGTATACAGTTGTCTGTCACACTATTCCTGAAGTATTTATTTTACTACTAAGGTTTGTATGTGTATGGATAGATATGTAGATAGATAGCTAAACACATACAATAAACACCTGTTATATATTTAATCAACCACCCAACCTACTCATAGATAGTGCATGTCAATACAAATTATCCACCAGCAAGAATCATACCATATTCTCCCAGTGCAATGTGTTAATCTTTCTCTTCTCTGACATTTCTTTCTGTTATTTATATTCTATTCTTGGGAATAGGTCTCACCTACAGTGATCACTGAATGACTTGCCAGCATCGATGCTGAGGCTGTCCAAAAGCACAAAAAAGCATTGTGTTAGACATTAGAAAGCAAGCTTCACTACTTGACTCATTCAAAAATGGTCAAAGGCACAAACCATAAAGATCTTCCCTTAAATAGGAACAATCCTATCAGAAGCATGCTTGGAGTTTGGGGTGACTGATCAGCACTTGTGATCTGTAGTGTAGAAAAAAGATGACCAGAGGGTGCTGTGATTTCAGAGGATTTGAGAAAAATCCAAAGAGCCATGGCCATGGAAGGAGGCCAAGAATGGCACTCTGGGAAGACTACATTGAAATTATTCTACACAGGCTTAGTTCAGGTAACATTTCCATTTGCATAAGTTTATCCTCCACACTAAAAATTGGCTTTATGGAGTCATACCTGAAGGCTCACAAGTAACCTTCTGCATCACAGACCTAGTAGCAGTTAAGCCTGGAGAGTTAGGTTGGTTCGGCCCTGCTGAAGTCCACTTTAGCCATTAGCAGTAGGGAGCTGGCAAAGTTCATCAGCAAGGGCCAGGCGCAATCATGCTCAGGCATCCGAGAGGTCATCTTCTTGGCCATGCAGTGAATGCACACAGAAAAATATGGCAGCTAAATTGGAGCTGTGCTAAGCAAGAGAGGAAAGTAGATGAGACTGAATTACAGCAAAGACTGCATGAAGGGAAGAAAGAAAAGAGACTGTATCATTCATGTCAAAGGTAGGATCAATGAGCAAAATAATCTGTAAGATGTGTGGTTGAGGGAAAAAGAGAAGTTAAGGATGATTCTAAGAATGCAATAGTAGTTTTGTGACTATGCAATAATAGCATAGTGACTGTGTGTGTTTGTGTTTGTGTGTGTGTGTGTGTGTGTGTGTGTGTGTTTGCATTTAAAGGTCTTCCTTGTTGACAAACTTTTTCACACAATTTGTCTATTTCTTGGCCCTTTCAGGTGTCTGTGACACCTGTCAGAGTCTGAAGACTTTTCAGGTTGAATGCAGAAGTTCTGACTTGGTCAACAAAAAGGATGGTGGTATCCCTACTTACGAGAGTGAGCTCAGGAGAAGACTATGTCTTCAGAAAGAAGCGAAGACAAACCCTTACCAACTAAGAGGTAAGCACTTATAAGTCAAGAACTAGTTTGAGCCTTGATTCACTTTTTCCACAATCTCCAGACAGTTCCCTTGGCCTTCCAGTAGCTATAAAGCAGGAAAAAATATCTACTTCCCTGTGAATAACTCCCCAAAGCCACTGGGCTCATAACATTGATCTTGGTCCAGTACACATTAATCAGTGTCTTGTCTTCTTTCATCTAGGCATCTTTATGAGCCTCCATTACACTGTACGCTCAGCTCTCTAGGTGCAAGAAGTATCTATGATGACTTGCTTTTCCTTGTTCCCTGAGAACAAACCTGGCCTATGGACCCAGCACTGAGAAGGGAGGACAGAAAGCCTGGTATCAAGTTTCTCTGAGACCCATCATTCAATTCTCAGTACGCAAGAAATTTTAGAAACAGTCCAGTGTTTATTTTCACAGTTGCACTAAAGACCTCTGGAAATACCAATGATAACCACAGCAATAATAACTATTTAATTTACTACATTTGCACATGCAGATGGAAAGAAAGCAACCTTGGCCCAAAGACAAGTATAAATAAAATTAAATTACAAATCAGATAGTGAAATTGGGAATTGAAGGAGAAAAGAATTCAAAAGCCACTTAATGTTTTCCCATTCCCATGTAAGATTGTCATCAAATTCTCACTCTTTATTTCTACTAATCTGATGTTCCTCTTCAATAAATGAGCTTTTCTTTTTTATGTATTCAATTCAAAAGATCAAGCACTTGGTCTGGGCACAGGAGTGCAAACATCAAGGAAGCCCCTGCCCTTATTCAAGTTATGTTTTGTTTTGTTTTACTCCTCTGACTTGTTTAATTCTACAGAATGTCTTTATCAGTGATTAAATTGC
>PVKN010043216.1:0-10270 GCA_004027915.1 Capromys pilorides | reverse complement strand
GGAGCATAATTTTTCAACATCACTAAAAGAAAACAAAAAATGAAATGTGATCCTAATATAAAGAAATTCACGATAATTCCTTAAAAGCAAAAATACTCAAAGTACAAAATAAAACAAAGCAGTAAAAGTGAAGTATTCAAATATTAAGAAAAATGGGAATTTCTTACAATTTAATTCCTTAATCTTAATAAAGACCTATTCCCTACTTCTAAGAAAGTCTTAAATTTGGCTAAATAAAATGCAACTACATATTCTGTGCTAAAACAAAGAAACGTGGTCTAGAAATAAAAGGATGGGCATCAGGCTGTAGCTCAGAGGCACAGTGCTTGCCTACCATGCTCGGAACTCTGGGTTTGGTACCTAGAAACACACACAAGTAGATAGATAGATAGACAGACAGACAGACAGACAGACAGACAGACAGACAGACAGACAGATGATAGACAGATGATAGACAGATGATAGATAGATAGATAGATAGATAGATAGATAGATAGATAGATAGATAGATAGATAGATAGATAGATGAAATGACCAGTGATCTATCTGGAAAACACAAACAACAATACACTTTTTAAAACTGTATAATCCAAAACCAAAAGTATTAAATGAAAGCAGCAAATTATAGCCTCCATTTTTTTTTTCAGAAGAGAGGGCTGAACCCAGGACATTCGTAACCAGCAACATCTGCAGTCTTTCTTTCTGAAACAGGGTACTATGGCTTGGATCTGAAATGTCTCCCCTAAAAGTCTCAAAATTTGGAAGATGATTGGATAATGGAGTCATTATATTCATGGATGATATTTCTATAAGTTGAAACAAGTGTCATAAATAAAATTAAGCAAATAATAAGCTGAAAATATGACAGATTAAGATACTATTCATAGAGTCCTTCAAATTTATAGTAAAATAGGGGCAAAGGACATGAACAGACCATTAAAATGAGAAATGCAAAATGTCTATTAATATATCAGTAGTGTTTAACCTAATTAGTTACCAACTACCAATTAAAGTAAAAGAAGTGCTAGATTTTATTGGTTATGTTGACTAAGACTGAGATAGGGAACTATCTCTCCCTTGGGCTTGAAGTTCTGGAAGGGCTCAGGGCTGCTTATGTGTTGTTCATTTCTACACCACCAGCCTGAACACAGTGCCTGACCTAGGGGGAGCTCTCCACGGGAAACCACTCAGTGAATAGTTCGACAGAAGAATCGTACACCCAGCGCTGGAGAAAGCGTTCTCTGTTGACGATATCAGTTTCCCTAGAGAGAAAAATGGAAGCGCACTTTATATGGGCATGCAGTCCTCCAAGGCTCACATTAAATCCGAACCAAACTCATCTGGTTGCCTCTAAAGTGCCTCTTAGGTTTTGAAACCCACACTTTATAAAGCCTATGTATTGATGTGACACTTTTCAGCCAATATAGCTGTATAAAAAATTTAAAGTCAGGCTCCTGAAACATAAGACAATGTTTTAAATAAAACTATGCAGGAAAAGTCCCAAGTTACAGTCCAACTGCAGTTAGAAAAACATCAGAACCCTCTGTGAATGTTTGTGCCTCTGATGGCACCATGGGGATGTATGTCTTACATACTGATAAACAAGCTACAAAGCATCACACTGAACTTTTCATTGGAATGATCCACCTCACACCTGTCCAGAATGCATTCCCACTGTGACCTCCACACTTGGTCCTTGTTTCTGCATAGTGTTGTACAATATAAAACTTCTAAAGTCCTAGGCCACAGTCTAAGCACCTGCCTAGGCAAGCTCAAGGCCCCAAGTTTGATGCCCTGCCCTGAGTGTGCGGAACTGGCCACCAAGATCAATCATGGTGGTGCATGCCAGTAATCCCAGGGCTGGGGAGGCTGAAACAGGAGGACCAGGAGGAGACCAAGCTATGTAGTAAGACTCTGTACCAAATACATAAAATTTAAAAAAAATTTTTATAAGGTCCTACAGCTGAAAAGTTCTTATGATGGTACAGGCCACAAAATATGTGTGTTGTGATGTACCCAGCCACCTTTGTGTGGTGGCCATATGAATTGTTGGATGATCATAAAGTAATACTTGAAGTATGCAGCTTCTAGTATATGGTTTGCTACATATATGTAAATATTTTATTGTGCTTTAATTTCTTCTGGATTTTGATATAGAGTGCATTATAACTGTTTCTGTCTTAAAGGATTATGCAAAGTGATCCTAATTAGCATCTGATTTCTAGAATAGATTACTGATATTCAACACTTTAAAAGGGCAGGGCTTTCAATCATTCTTATTTTAAAAAGAAAAAGAAAATATCATAAAAGATCTGCACATGTAAAGATTTCACTACAGTCTTACCTTAAAATTGCTAAGTTTTGAAAACCTATATAGCTAACAATGATATGTCTGTGAAGCAATTTCTAGTAAATCTGTATGATTAAATCCTATGACATCATTTTAATCTTATTATTGAAGAAAATTTATTGTATGGGCAAATACTGCAAATATAGCAGTAGTTGACAACTGTCAACACAAAGTATGTACTATATGATGCAAATTGCATAAGAAAAATATTTATGTATGCAGGTAATAAACATTGCAAGAACTCAAGGTAAGATGTTAACAATCATTATTTTTGAGAAGACAGTGCACCAGTCTAATTTTCTTCCTATTGTTTTAATAGAATAATTTGATTTTGAGTGGCAATGGCAATACATTGCATATACATTCAAATGTTATTCTTAAAGAACATAACAAGGATTAAGGTTATTTTAGGGAAAAACAAATAACAATAGAGGTGGCAGCCGCAGTGTCCACTAGTACTTTATACAGCTCTTAACAGTGCCAGGTCACGCAAATCAAGTGTCAGCTCAGGCTGGGGAGACAGCTCAGTAGAATAAGCACTTGGCTGGCAAGTGCAAGGCCCTGAGTTCAATCCCTGGTACCTCAAAAAAAAAAAGAAAAAAGAAGTGTCAGCTCACACTGACCTTTGCCTTGCTGCACCTGACCTAGCAGCCTCTGCACAGGGACCCTGACTCCAGTCTACAAAGTCCATAGAGGGTAGATGTGCATGACCGAAAGCCAGAAGGGAAGCACGCTGACCTCTGTGTGCCCACGGAAGCCAGACACAGGACAGAGGAGCTGAGCAGTGGACAGAATGTAGACTGAGGAGCAGCCAGTCCTGGATTCGAATCCTGTTGTGCCGCTTAGTTCTTGTGTGAACTTGGGGAAGCGACTTCACCTTTATGAACCTCACCTGCTCACAAGTAGGGTAGGAACACCTCATGGGGGATGAGCTGTTGAGAGTTAGAGGTGACGGCCTTCACAAGTGCTAGTGTAAAGGAGAGACTCAGTCATGTGCTCCTCCTCTGCCCAGAACCAGGGGATGTCACTGGTTTCTTACTAGATCCTTTATCCTTTAGAGTTCCTTGTGAAATATAGTTCCTCAGGCCTGGGCAAATGGCTCAGCAGATTAACGCACCTGCTTAGGCAGAGCACAGTGGCTAGGGACTCAATCCCCAGCGTGCCGTGCCAGCCGTGCCCCCAGGGACACACTGATACAGCCATTAAGGCTGAGCATGGTGGCACGCCCCTGTAATCCCAGCACTTGGGAGGCTGAAAACAGGAGGATCACTACAAGTCCGATCTATGCAGTGAGACCCTGTACCCTGTAGACCCTGTCCTAAATACATAAAATAAATTTTTTTTAAAAAAGAGAGAGATAGTTTCTGGGTTTTGTACCAAAAACAAACAAGATGGATGACAGAAGATTAGCAAAGTAGCCCTTAGCTAAAATATGGGC
Source organism: Capromys pilorides (assembly GCA_004027915.1). Taxonomy (NCBI): domain Eukaryota; kingdom Metazoa; phylum Chordata; class Mammalia; order Rodentia; family Capromyidae; genus Capromys; species Capromys pilorides. The sequence continues at coordinate 6,482 of PVKN010043216.1, read as the reverse complement.
TACTTTGTGTGTAGATAACTGTGTGTAGATAAATGCTCATTAATAGAGATCTGTTTCACAAATGGATGAGGAATGAGAAGGTGAGAATTTTGACTGCATGTCCCGAGGACAGCTCTGACCTATGCAATTCTTCATTGCAGCTTATCCGCTCACCAAGTGCCCTCCACCCACCATTCTGCCCAATGCCGAAGTGGTCACAGAGAATGAAGAATTCAACATAGGTACCACCTCTCAAACCAGCAAGGACCATGAGTGGAGGTCTGGCAGGGCCAGGATGAGCAGCAGTGGGGGCACTGGGCAGCAGGGCTCATCTCTACCCCTCCCCACCCCCACACAGACAGAAACAAAGATCTCTGTGCAAGAAGAATGTTCGTATTCTGTCAACCCAGTTTCCATCCAAAATTCTCTCCTCTTTTAGTTGTCCCTAGGAAGAAGAGCTAAGAATATCATTTTCTGTGATTACAGCTAGCATGATTTTGAGAAATGCATATAAGACAGGGTAAATTTCTTAGAATATGAATATATTCATGGTCTCAGTAAAGCTGACCCATGGGAGGGAAGCTATTGTCGAGACCACTGTTGTAGAGTTGAGCTAGTTAGAGAAATCATGACACACACATGACCACATGTGTGTGTGGGTTCCAGGTACTGAGAAAGTCAGGAAGCCCTACCCCAAATGCTCCACAGGATCCCCATGTTGATCTGTCTTGACAGGTGACATCGTCCGATACAGGTGCCTTCCTGGCTTTACTTTGGTGGGGAGTGAAATCCTGACCTGCAAACTTGGAACGTACCTACAGTTTGAAGGCCCACCCCCAATCTGTGAAGGTAACTGCACTGAGCCGTGCCTCTGGAAGCTGGAGTTCCTCCCAAAGTTCTCATGCTTCTTGTGTGTGCAGCTCCCAGTTCAGCCCCAGCCCCATAGAGCAAGAGCTCACCTGTAAATGTTTCTTGATGAGCAAGGAAGTGAAGGAGGAATACGCGAGTCCTCTCAAAGGGGTCTCTACCCTGTTCTGAGGTCTGGGGCTGCAGATTGCTATATTTATGTCCATCATCCTTTATCTTTATACAAACATCCGCCGAAATGGCATACTGAGCCAATGCTAGCATGAGGAGTTCTGAACCTCAGGGACAGGTGGGCTCACCCAGTAACCTGCCCTGCTGGAGTGTAGCTATAAGGTCTCAGGTGATGATTTAGGCAGCCCAGAGACCACAGTTGCTTTCAGCTCATTGCAGTACTTAGGCAGAAGATGACATCAATTTGCCTGGCTCTCCCAACTCAGACCACACTCAATACTCTTCCCCTCATGAGGCATCAGACCTATGGGAAGGCGTCCAACTGTTCTATGCCTTAGTTGTTACTCCTGTAAAATGAGAATAATGATAGCACTTAATGCCATGGGGATATTTTGCAAAACCAAATCAGTTAATTAATTATGTAAAGCACTTTAGAACACTGCCAGGTACCAGGTACTGCTCTATGTTGACTGTCATATTAACTAGTGCTACTCATTCTTCTAGTGCTATTACTGCCAACAATATATATTTAGTAGGCTATGGAAAAATACGTCAGCATCTCCCCTATTCCTTGGAAGGCAAGAGTAGAGAAAACTGGGGGCCAAAGAGGTAGCTCAATGGTCTAAAGCACTTGCTTAGCAAACTGCAGGAACCATGGTTCAATCCCTGGCACCACATGCTGTGCCAGCTCCACCCTCCAAGGCAGGCTGAACTGGCCATAATGAAAGAAGAAAGAAAGAGAGAAAGAAAGGAAAGAAAGAAAGAAAGAAAGAAAGAAAGAAAGAAAGAAAGAAAGAAAGAAAGAAAGAAAGAAAAGAAAAGAAGAGAAAAGAGAAAGTTTTAAAAAATAAGAGTAGAGAAAACCTATGACACAAATTGTTAGTAAGGAAGAGAGAAACCCCAAGCTGGAGAGCTAGGCTGCTCCAGAACAGTGGCAAACTCTGTTTATTTTAGCCGAGCCAGTGCACCTGCATCTCAAGCAGCTTTAGGAACAGTAAATTTCAGCCTTTGGCCTGCTCTAGGGCCTCCTCAGTTTGCCCCAGCCTCACGATTCTCACCTCTAGAGCCTCTTCTGTGTCTACATGGCCCCAATCTTATTGGCGTTACTCTCCCATTCCTCTGAGACTTGGTGTCATCCTTACTTTTAGAGGCTTTCTGTTGATAGCAGCTTCACTGCAATATAATTCACATACCACACAGTGCATCCAAGTAACATGTGCAATTCAGTAGCTGGTTGTGCATTCACAGAGTTTTACAACCATCACTGTGATTAACTGTAGAACATTTCATCACTCAGAAGAAACCCCACACACATGAGCAATCACCCTTTCCTTCCAACCCCCTTAGTCTTAGACAATCACAGATTTAATTTCTCTATGGATTTGGCTACTCTGGCCATTTCATATAAATAGAACCACACATGGCCGGCCAAATAGCTCACCAGATTAAAGCACCTGCAAGCAGACGTAGGGGCCTGAGGCTTGATCCCCAGGCCTGCTGTGCCAGCCCCGACCCTGGGTTCACTGAGATGGCAATTGAGACTGGGCATGGTGTTGCACACCTGTAATCCCAGCTCTTGGGAGGCTGCGAACAGGCGGATCACTACAAGTCTGATCTAGTAGTGAGACCCTGAACACCCTGAAGACCCTTCCCTAAAATATATATACATACATACATACATATATGCATACATACATATGTACGTACATACATACATACATACATACATACATATATACCACACAGTATCTGGTCTTTCATAACTGGCATCTTTCATTCCAATACGTATTTTTCAAGGCTCATTTATGTTGTAGTGTGCATCAGTATTTGCTTTCTCATCACCACATAATATTCCATTGTATAGACACAACTCGGTTTTTGCTTTTCAATTTGGATCCCTCCCACTTTTTAGCTGCTACAAATAATGCTGCTGTGGATGTTCATTTGCTTTTTCATATGACTGTGCTTTTGGTGCTCCTAATTTTATAAGAGACGTGAAATTGTTGGCCTATGTGATAATAGTATATCTAATCTGTCGAGGAACCACCGGGCTAAAACTTCAAAGTAAGCACACCATTTGACGTTCCTACCAGCTGTGGATGAGGCTTCTGCTTTCTCCACATTCTTGCCAACATGTATCATTATCTATCTTTTTAATTATAGCAATCTGAGTGGAAATAAAGTAGTTTTGATTTGCATCTCCCTGGTGGTTAATGATTTTGAGCATCTTCTTATGTGCTTATTATATATCTTCTGTGGAGCAACATTGTCTTAGTCACTTTCCTCATTGCTGGGACAAATACACACGCACGCACACACACACACACACACACACGCACATACACACACACACACACACACACACATACACACAATTTGAAGGAGGAGAGATTTGTTTTCATTCACAGTCAGACAACTCCAAAGCAGGAGCAGCATAGTGAGAGGGTCTGGGAGGGAAAGTTGCTCATGTCATGGTCGCCAAGAAGCAGAGGGCAGGGTGAGGAGCTGGGAGTAAGTAGTGCTCTTCTGGGTCACACAGCTAGTGACTCACCTCTGAGCAGGTCCCATCTGAACACATGAACACAGTAATCCAAAGATGAGGACTATGCCAGGTGTGGTGGTGCAGACCCGTTATCCCAGCACTCAAGAGTTTGAAGCATGAGGACTTCTGGCCATGAGTTCTAGTCCATCCTTGACAATATGGTGAGTTTGAGGCCAGCCTGAACTACACAGAATCTTTATAAATAAATAAATAAACGAACAAACAAACAAACCACAGAGATAGCTTGGCAGCGTAAGAGCTTATCTAGACAAATGCAAGGGCCAAGGTTCATTCCCCAGTAACACATGCTGTGCTGGTCTCACGCCAAGCCTGCCACAAAGATTAGGTGTGGTGGTACACACCTGTAATCCCAACACTGGGGAGGCTAAAACAGGAGGATCACTATGCGTCCAAGCTGTGCAGTGAGACCCTGTACCAAATATATTAAAATAAATAAATAAGTAAGTGCTGTGTCCCCAGGATCCATTCACCTTCTGAATATGTGAGACCTTGGGGATACACATACCAGATCTAAACCATGACAAATACCTATTCAGTTCCTTTACTCATTAAAAAAAATTTTTTTTATGTATTTGGTACAGGGTCTAGCTACGCAGCTTGGACTCAGGAATCCTCCTGTTTAAGCCTCCTCAGCACTAGGATTACAGGTGTGAGCCACCATGCCAGGTTTTGGCGGCCTGCATGGTGCACTTGGGTTTCCAGGGCCCGCAGGACACGTAGTGCTGGGGATGGAGCCAGGTCCTTGCACTTCCCAGGCAGTGCACCTATGCCACTGACCTAGCTCCCCAGCCCCTTGTACTCATTTTTAAAACCACGTGTCTTTTCATTATTAAGTTTTCAGAGTTTTATACATAATAAATACAAACCACTATGTGTTATTTGAAGCAAAATATTTTCCTCCACTTGTGGATTATCTCTTCACTTTATTTTTCTTTGTGTTCTTTGAAACCCAAAAGCTTTTACTAATTTGCTGATGCTGGATTATTATTTTTTCTTTCATTTCCTGTGTATTATCTGAAGGACTGTTACTTAGTCTAAGGTCAAGAAGATTTATTTATATGTATATTTTCTTCTAATAATTTATGGTTGAAGCTGTTCCACTTAAGTCTTTGGTTCATTTCGAGTTAATTTTTGTGTATGGTATCACATAGGGGCCCCACTTCTCTTCTTTGTAGGTGGAAACTCATGCATCCTGGCCCCACTTAGTGAAATTATTTTCGGCCTCCAACTTTTTTCTGCAATGTATCTGATACAGGGTCTCACTATGCAGGTGGACTCATAGTGATCTCCTGTTTTCAGCCTCCCCAGCTCTAGGATTACAGGTGTGCGCCACTATGGCCAGTCTCAGTGGCCATTCAGCATGCCTGGGGATGGGGCCAGTGCAGCATGTGGTGCCAGGGATCGAACCTCCACCTCTGCACTTGCCTAAGCAGACACTTAGTCCACTGAGCTATCCCACTGCCCCAAGTCCTCTAACTTTTTTCTTCCTTGTCAAGATTACTTGACAAGCCTTATAATCTGAGGCTCTTTAATGTCTACATGAATATTAGAATCACACTACCTGTATCTGCAAAGAACCCAGGTAGCATTTGAAGGGATTGAGCTGAATCTAATCATTAGTCAGGTAGAATTGCCATTTTAAAAATATTGTGTCTTCCCACCCATGGTCTCCCTTGTACACACCCCTCTATTCCTTGGCTTATTTTACTATTTGATGCCTCGGCTTAGCATCCTGCCCAATGAAATCTTAATACTCTGAGACAGGGATAAGTCATTGTTCAATGTTCCCAGAAGCACAACATCAAATCTAAAATTATAGCTAGAAAGATGTCTTTATCCTTGACATATAACAAATATTTTAAAAACTGTATATAAAATACTTTGAGATGCTAGTATGCTAAAATTAATATCAGAAGAAAATAGAATTTGGCTCAGAACATAGTAAAAGGAGTAAGGAGATATATTTTGTACTAAAAAACATCGCATTCATAGCAATATAACATTGGGCTGGGGAGATAGCTCAGTGGAATATGTGCTTGTCTGGCAAGTGCAATGCCCTGAGTTTGAGCCTTGGTGCCACCAAAATATATATATATATATATATATATATATATATATATATATATATATATATATATGAGTACTTGTACTACTGTGAGGTTGAGGGGTGTTGACATAGGGTTTCACTATGCAACTCAGGCTGGCCTTGAACTTACTATGTAGTCCAGGTTGGCCTCATCCACCTGGCAATGCTCCTGTCTCAGCCTCCTGAGTGGTAGCACACTGAAGAAATTATTTAGTCCTTAAAACTTTGCTTTGGAGTTCTCAATTCACACAAGTGAAGGTGGATCTAAAGTCTCACAATGTGTGTCATGTAGGCTGCTATGGTGTTTCCCTACTCCCCAAAACAGAGGACCACCCCAGGGTCTGGGACATGCAAGTTCCCTATGAAACAGTATCTTCCCTTGCTTTCACAGTAGTCACAAAACCTAGTCCTAGGGGCTGGGGAGCTAGCTCAGTAGAATAAGCACCTGCCTGGCAAGCGTAAGGTCCTGAGTTCAATCCCCAGGACCACACACACAAAAAAAAGAAGACCTAGTCCTCCTCCTTTTCTAAGGTCCATGCTATCTTCCTTAATGTAACATTTTTTCTTTAGTTATCTTAACACTATTAATTAGGTTACCACCAAGCTCTGCTGACCCTTTCTGTTCCTGATGTATTTTCATGTCTATGTACTGAGGCATTATGTTTCAGGCTTCATGTTCATATTATTTCATATAGTATGCTTTTTATATAATACAATATATTATATATATATATTATATATTAGGCCTTCTTAAATATATTATACCTCCATAATATATAACAACATAATTTATGTTATATCATATTATATTATATT
>PVKN010043215.1:0-10270 GCA_004027915.1 Capromys pilorides | reverse complement strand
GAATGCCTCACCATCTATCACTGGGTATATCTATAGAAAATTATTTGGTACATCTATAGAATATGAAAACATTTTGTAACAGTAAAGATATCACTATCCCCTGTGCCTTCTAAATCTTCTAATTTTCAACTACCTTCTCTCTGTCTCTCTCTCTAAAAATACACACACACACACACACACACACATATATGTATGTATGTATGTATGTATGTACTGGTCTGATTATATATATATATATATATATATATATATATATATATATATATAGTTTTTGTTTGTTTTGCTTTGATTCCAATTGAGGTGTTGGGGACTGAACCTAGGGCCTTGCTCTAGTAGGAAAAGTACTCTAGTACTAAGCTAGGATGAGGAGACGGTGAGGGCACTTCACCGCTGCACACAGTGCTCCACTATTCTGGCATAAACTAAGTATTCAATTCATATTTAGTATACTGATAATGAGTAAATGATTAATGAGCTGAAGCTAAGAATTTTCATTGAAATATTTCTGAGAATTTGTATGTTAATCTGTTTGTCTAGGGCCAAGTCATCTTGGTATTTAAAAATCAATTATTCCTCCTGGTCACTATTTTGATTCCTATTTTTAACAAAACACTAAATGAAGATTTTCTGGCTCAAAACTAATTTAAATTCTAGTCTAGGCTGAATGTGGTTTATGCATGTGTATGATCCCTATGATCTCAGTACTCAGGAGACAGAGCCAAGAGGATCGCTGTGAATCTGAGGCCAACCTAGGCTACACAGTGAGTTTCAGGCCAGTGTGAACTACATAGCAAAATTTTGTCCCAAACAAAACAAAAGTAATAGTCTAACAAGTAAACTCTATGTCTTTAAAAGAATTTCCTTATTATTTTATTTTTGTGAAGCATTGGGGGCAAGAGATAGAGCTCAGGGGCAGAACTGCCTGACTGGCAAGGACAAGGTCCTGAGTTCAATTCCCAGTACAAAAAAAAAAAAAAAAGTGAAGTGCTATGTACATGTACCAGAGGGATGGAGAAGGGGATAAAAAATATGTAAGAAATGCTATCACATCATGTGCACATACTAACTCCAGATGATTAACACAATCACTATGCACTTCAAGCATGCACCAATAATAAACCCGTAGAGAGACAGTTTTCTAGGAAAAACATTATGCTTCAGTTATTTCCCCAAATACATCTCTTTTTATATATATTTAAAGCACTTTACACTAAAGGATAACTGATGTCTTTCAAAATATAACTGCCTTCCTAATAAAATGCATGCCTGACTTTACCAGCCTAATATCTCATATACTCAGCAAAGAAGCATCAGGCACAGCTATTCTACTACTGTCCTTCCTGAACTTGGATCATGCCAAACAAGACTTAAATGCCTGGAAGATAGTTCTGGCCTAAGCAAGGGGCCAATAAATGCTTGTGAAGTGAACACCTTATGAGTAATATGAGAATCTGTTTGAAAAACCTAGCTTATACTTTTTTAGTCAATGTATAGAATATAAGCCACAATAAGCTACTAATACTGGTCAGGCTGAATGAGCACATCAAAGTCTGACTTTCAATACCATAAAAATCAAGGGAAAGAAGGTTAACCATCCTGCCGTAATGCTCTTTTCACCTTTTCCTAATATATATTTTAATGTATGATTATTATTGCAAGTAATCTTACATTTAATAACGTGAGGAACTCTAACAATGCATGTTGCATGCTTACTGATATTATGACCTTGAAAGTGCCATAATAAAAAGTGTTAACAACCTGGCATTTCTTTCTTAACAGTACACATATCTCTATATTCTTCTGCCTATTTATCATTCTATTCATCCATCCATTTTCCTAAGTACTTCTCTTTCTAGTATTAATATTTTCCATATAAATATTGTCTTTTTCTTTGGCAAATATTAGTCAGATCCAACTGTCTTGAATAACTGCAACCAAGGTTGAAAATGTGAACACAGTGAATGTGCAAGAGTCTTGTCATCAGTACAGGATATCTGAGGAGCAAATCATGAAACTGCTTTAACACTGTACCCAACTTCTAAACATATCTCAGTGGAATGTGTCTCATGCTACGAGATTCTTGGGACCAAATCAAGCATTTGATCACTCACTGCCATACAACTAAAATTGCTTCCAGGAGAAACTCATAGGGCTTCCCTGGACAGTTTTGTTTGGAGGTTAAATGGTCCTCTATAAAGTGTGTCTAATTTCATAACAACTTGGAGAATATCACAGCTGCTCAGCTGGATTGAAAAGCATATGCTGTATGGATTTGACCAAAATGACAGCCAAACCTTCCACATTATTATCATGTAGCACAATCTAGAATCAATTCTCTTTAGCTTTTAATTTTTCAAGTAACAGAAGAAGTTAGCAAGAGCACTATTTCAGAAGGATGCATTATCACAGGCATTTGAAAATTTATTATCGGATGAAGTTGTTTAGCCTTTGAGAATCTGTGCATGCAGCTCCCCATTCCAATGTGATGCCACCAATTTGTTTCCAATGGTTACTATAAGAAAAAACATTTCAAATATAAAAGCATACTTGCAACACAATTTCATTTCCAATATGACTTGTTTTTCCAATTTTTTTATTAGTTATGCGTTTACAGCATATAATGATGACATGCCTTGTGGGGAGATGGTATATGCGACTTATAACTGTGTGCATATTCTATTCTGGACAACAGCTAAAATGTTCTTCTGTTCATAATTTCAAGTTATGACAAATATATTAATATTTAAAAAATAATATTTTTCTATTAGATGTTAAACTTTAAAATCTAAACAAATTGGAAAACTGTCTGGTGAATAAAGACATTATTTTTCTCATCTTCCCTCTCGCCAGGACAAAATCCAAGGCTGGGAAGTCAGAAAGTGACAGGCATAAAAAAAGCCCAGAGGTTTGTGATATCACGGAGAACAAAAATATTTCTTTTACTGATATACAGAGAACAAGAGTCCATGGTAGAAGAGAATGACAAAAGCCTTAGATGAACTGGAGTTTCTGAACAGAAAAGTCTGACTGGGAATATCAGCTGAGAACAACTCACAGAGTTTTCCTTAGCCTGAAGCAATAAAGAAACAAAATTTCTCCACTGAAAAATGCACAGAAAGCCAGCAGGCCTAATATGTCCTTGGAATGAGAACAAGGGGGCTGCAATGGCAGCATGCAAGGACCAGTGACCACAGACCAGACTGCAAGGAGAAGTCTCAGTGGGTGCCAGCATGAATAGCTAATGACTCTGAGGGACAGATGGCCCCCACCTGGCATTTTGCAGACACAGTCCTGGAGGAGTCAGTTAGGGCTGATTGAGATTGAACTTCTGCCACTTGATGGAACTGCAAGCCAGAATAAAAATTAAGAGCAGCAAGAAAAACTACAGAAAACACTATTTCTCTCATGCTTGAACACCTGAGTCTATGCACAGAGATTGTCTCTGCTACAAATCTATGAACAACATGTGCCAACTATTATTAATCGAGCATTCCATTCCAATTATTGTATCTACATAATAAGCCCATTTTATTTACTTACTAATTTCTATAGTCTGCTTACTATTCCAACCAGATGTATCCAGAGAAGAATGGGAAATAGCTAATTGTCTTAGTTACTCTTCTCTCCTTGCTGGGACAAACACCCAACACTCAAAATGAGGGAAGGAAAGGTTTATTTAGCTCACAATTACTGGACCTTTCAGTCTATATTCAACTGGCTCCAAGGCAGAGTGGCACATAGCAAAGGATAACCTTTCATAGCAGCAACTAAGAGCAAGAGAGCAGGGAGAGGTAGAAGCTCAAGCAGCTAACTTCTCTTCCATTCCATTGAACTTCAAATCACCTGCCCCAGGAGAGGTGCAATACCCACATGCACAATAATCAATTACAAATTCCAGAAGCCACTCATGACTGCATGAGGTTTTGGGGGGGACACATATAAACAAATCATAACATTTCATCCCTGGACCCTCAAAGACTCATGCACATCCCTTTATGCAAAAGACATTCTAGTCCATCTCTAAGAATTGCCAAAGTCCCAGTAGTTTTAGCATTGCTGAAAAGTCCAAGTCCCAAGTCTCTGCAAGCCCCTATACAAATGAAAATTTAAACACATTCAACATTCAAAGGCACAAAACAAACACTACCATTCTAAAAGGTACACACAGCACTGGGACCAACACAAGTCTAAAACACAGAAGGGCCAAAATTAAATCCTATAGGTTCTTGTGGAACATCTAAAGCAACCTGTGACAAATTGTAAGCTCCATGTAGCTCTGCCCCTATGGCACTCTTGGTAGTTGTAGCTCTCATGTCTTCTCTTTTAGGCTGACTTTGCCCCCTCTTTGCAGTTTCCATTGGGCGATCCACATTCCTGGCTTTTCCTAACTTCCTAACTTCCTATTCCACTGAATAGGCTTCACACTCACCGCTTCACACACTGCCCTCTCAGGGGCACACTGCATGGCTTCCCAGGCCTTCTGAAATCGAGATGGAAGCCTTCTTAAATTCAGAACTCCTGCATTCTCAATGCACCTGAAACCACTGTCACATGGATGATGCCAAGGTATGCTGCCAGCTGGATCAGTAGTCAGGCTTGCCTTTCTCTTGCCTATAAGGGTTGAGTCCATGGATCTCTGAGCATGCACTCAAGGAATGAATTCTCCATGCCAGCGCCATTCTGGAACCTGGTGCATCGAATGCCGAATGCCGCCATTCTGGAACAAAGGACTCAGCAGTTTTCCCCTCAAGGCAAAGTCCCTGACCTTTGCAATTCTGAGGCTGCAAAGGCCTGCCACCTCTTGTGATGTCCTCAGGCTACTTTTCCATTCTCTGGTTCCTTCTCAGTAATGGAGATCCTCTCAGCTCTATCCTTGCATTCCACAGCTTTACTGGCACTTCCTTTCTGGCCAAACACAACATTTTAAAACACCTTGCTGGACTCCTTGATCTTGATTTGCAACATAAATCTGGCTAAAAGCCCCCAAAAACAGCCATGCCACTGCTCCTATATTTGGCTGCTTTGAAATATCTTTTGAAATATTAATCAGTCTGCAATGCTTAAACTCCGTCTCAGGCGAAGTCTCTGAACAAGCGTAAAATGCAGACAACTTCTCTGCCAAGTCAAAACACAAATGATCTGGAGTCCAACAACCAGTGCAGTCCTTCTTCCCAGCAGAAACCTCCTTATCCTGGTCGTTACACACCAGCTTTCTATCAGCCTTCTGGTTTCCTGAGCTCTGACCAGAATCTCCCCTACAGAAGAGCAGAAGCTATTCCAGCTCTTCGCAAGTAGGCAACATCTCTGAATCTTTCCTGTCTCTTCCCATAAGCCATTTCCAAACACTTATGATCTACATGGTCAGGTTTAGTTACAGCAATGGCCCCACTCCTGCGGTACCAATTTCTGTCTTAGATACTCTTCTCTCCTTGTTGGGACATACACCCGACACTCAAAATGTGGGAAAGAAATGTTTATTTAGCTCACAGTTACTGGAGCTTTCAGTCCATATTCAACTGGCTCCAAAGCAGAGTGGTACGCGGCAGGGGGCAACCTTTCATGGCAGCAGCTAAGAGCAAGAGAGCAGGGAGAAGTAGCAGCAGCTCAAACAGCTAACTTCTCTTCCTTTACACTGAAATGCAAATCACCTGCCCCAGGGGAGGTACAATACCCACACCCACAATAATCAATTAAAAATTCCAGAAGCTACCCCATGACTGCATGAGGCTTTGGGGGGACACCTATACACAAACCATAATAATATAAAATTTACTTTTTTGCTCCTCTATAGGCTTATGCTTTTAAAATTTCAAGAAATATCAGTCATATTTTCCCATTACAGATTAAATGCAAGTACTTTCTACCATGAAAATATACCAAGTTCCTTTAAAAAAGAAAAGTGTGAGTCCCGTGCGCCTTGGATAGAAGACAATGTGTCCCCTGACGTCTACTAATGGACAATGATCACAGACTAGTGCAGGTGGGAAATGCTATTTCAGGGTAATAGCTCACACCTGGAAACGTCTATTTTTTTCTCTAAGACTTTTTTACACGGCAGTGAAAATAAACTAATTAGGTCAAAGCATAACATTGAAACTCAGGACTGTCTCTCTGAGTTGTGTGCCCACAAGAGGCCACTGTTCAAAGGCAAACAAAAAAACTTCAACCAGAACAGGAGCTCTTAATTTAAGCACTTGTCCTTTTAGGATAATTTCCATTGTGTTTTACTGTATTGAAATTCATGTGAAATTCAGAGAAGAGAAAATTGGTGTAGAAGGATAAAATATATGAAAGGAAAAGCTGAGAGATTTCTTCCAAAATTAAATTTTTAAACACCATAAAGTCTTTTCAGATTCAAGTACTATGCAACGTGGCCTAGGTGACAAAACAGTCACAATCATGGCCCAAAACCTGGGTTCTTCAGTTGCACCACGCATACAGGGAAACTCTATTCTGGCAGCACTCACATGGTAATTACAGGTATGGGAACATCTGTTTGTACTCATTGGGTAATTTCACCCACAACACAAAAAGAGTTAAAAAGCAAAATCAGTAAGATTTCTCATTCTTTCCATTTTGATCCATTCTGTGGTTTGGCCAACTCAGGAGTCTTGGTCTTAAAACAACCTGTTGTACTATAAACATGTACTTAAAAAAATTAAAAAATGAAAAACAAATCACTCTTAGGACACACGTTGGGGGACCAAAGAGATTAAGATATCAAGGAGTGTAGGACTCATTTTCATCTGTTCATTAGTTCCTCTTAATTCAAGAGGTACTCTGGGTTTTAGTTTGCTGCGATCCTTCAACAAAATATTTTCTTCCTAGCTATTTCTCGATATTTCATTTGGTCTCTTATTTATCCATTCAATTACTGATCACCGGTCATACACATGCACTGTGAAAAATAGCAGACACACAAACGTAAGATATCCTACATCTTCAATAGCAGTGAATAGCATGGCACATACTTAACATGCATCTAATACAAACCTACAACACACTATAAAAATAATTAAGACAAACTTTTTAAAATTAGAAAAACAATGATAATTCCATTATGCACTCTAACACTACTTACATTTTTATATTTCATTATTTGCTTTTTTCTGCTGCATAAACTGTGTTCATACTTATATTTTGTTTTTGTTACACATGTTTAAGGGCTAGAGAGATAGCTCAGCAGTCTAAGTGCCTGCCTCTTTTACGTGTTTCAGTACATAATGACATTAACTGTGGGGAAATGGCTCATGTACTTAATACAATTCTTTTTTTTTCCCTCTGTTCCATTTTCCTTTTATTTTTCTAGTATAGGATTAATTTACTTATTTTATAAGATCATATATAAACTAACTTTATCATATTGTTCCATGTTTGGTCATATTTCAATACTAAATTTATTTTTAATGGTTATGAAATAACATCTCATTCTACTATTTTGCTTAGTTTTTATTCTAATGTTATATGTCACCATTTTATTTGATTCTCTTTAATTTTTCACTTATTAAATGCCAGGCAGTAGTGTTCACTGTCAGAAATAGGACATAATTTCTCCAATAATGGTCCGAGGAAGACTTACAAGGATGAAAATACAGTCAGATGTAAGGTTATGAGTCTTTGAACAGTGGGTACCATATTACACTGTCTCAATGCCACGAAGAGACAGATAACAGGTATCTGAGACAGTTTACCCAAATACAATGTGCTATAGGACCTAATGATATAAGACAGAGGGATTCAGAGAAGAGGTAGTATTTGAAGCAGTATTATTAAGGTTTCCAGATAGATATATAATAGCATGTAGGCAAGGACAGCAGTGTTGTTACATCTTTGATCCAGATTATCCCCTTCTCAACATACCCAAATCTCCTACCTGTGTCTGTGAGAAGTCACAGCCAAAGGAATGGTAACTACTCATACTGTGTGACTGAATCATGACATCTACTGTATTGCTCCCCAGTCCTGTCAGTCCGAAGCTAACAATTTCCCTGAGCTATTTCAAAACCCTACACATGCTACCCCATCATGAATTCATCTCCCCTCCAAGGCTTTTGTTCCTCCTGCTGTTTTCCATCACGCTTCTCAAATGGAAAGACAAAGGTGCTAAGCCACTTTTAAGGTTTCCTTCTTTGAATAGTGTCCTTAGGGTTATTAGGAGTGGTCTCATTTGATAAATCCTTGTGACTATTTTTGCATTTTCTAAAACTTATATTCAGGTTACTTTCTAAAAAGGATGTGGTTGTGTATCCACATACATAACAAACACATACACAAATTGTATAAGGATCCCATTTTAGTATGTGCCTTTTCAAACTGGGCATTTTCTGTGCTGTGCCAGGCAAATAAAAGCATAACGATATGATGCTTTCTTAGGTTATTATAAACTAAGCCCAGCAGTTTCAAAGTATATACACCATCGCAAACATACCTGAAAACACAGTATGTATTCTAGAGGCAATCTTTGCAGTGATATTAATATAACAGGATATGTCCTTAGGGAAGTTACCAGGAGGAATGAAGTAATGAAAAACTTGTCATTTGAGAATTTCTTGAAAAAAAAAAAGGTAATATTTACAATAAGGGATAAATAATTATAGAACAAGTAGTGATTGTCATTAAATATTTGAAGCCTTGTCATAATGAAAATATTCATATTCTGATAGACTCACACAGGGAATATATATTTAACAGAGTCAATATAAACTCATCCTAAAGCCATGTGCATTAGGATTTAGAACTGGTGAACAGTGATTGTGCACTACTGTATGAAGCAGTAATTCTTCTACCACTGTTCATTCCCAAGTTCCTAGGAAGAGTTGAGTACAGAAGACTGTGTTTGTGTAAAGGATACATATAGGGGAGAGTTGAATGTCAGACCTTTGCTGTCTGAAACATGCAAATTACTCAAATGACTGCCATATAATGCCAAAGTGTAATTTGTAGATATCCATTGTTAATATGAATATTACAGTCATGGGCAATGAAAAGCAACAACGAGCCTGAAAAATCATGCAGCTTCACTTCCTTGCCTTGCTTACCAGAGAGGAAGACTGAAAGACGACCCATTCTTGAGGTTAAAGATTAAACAGAAGCTGCATGTCCTCTCTCCTCAGCCACTGCAGTTCCCGATTTCGCTTCCAAGTTCACCATGGTCAACTTCCTGATGCTATAGGGAATACTTCTTTGTGCCACTATCTAATTGAATGTTCTGCAGTAATTGATACGTATTTCCTCCTTGAAACTAGTTTTCTTGTTTTTTTCATAGAAGATATTTTTATATCTTTTTCTTAAAGACATAAGTCATTTTTGTTTTTCTTATTTCTCTGTACCTACAGCTCAACATAGTAAACTCTTTTTCTTTTCAATCTCCTTTCCTTTTCTAGTCTTTAAGTACAGTAGTATATCTGACTTATCATTTCATAATTTTTCCTGCTTAATGGTAGGGCCTTACTTCAGTAGGACAGGTGAGAGAGAGAGAGATAGCAGGGACAAGCACGTACAGAGAAAAGGTCAAGTGATGACATAAAGAGAAGCTCTCCACATGCAAGCCAGGGCAGTGGCTTCTTTGCAGCTCATCAAACTATGCCAAACTATTAAACATGTTAATATCTTGATTTTCAAACCCCAGCCATGAAATTGGTGAAATAATACTGTATCTTAATTCATCAAAGCTATTCTTTTTTATTAACAGAAGACACTCAATTCTCTAACATAGAACACAGAACTCTAAAATGTTAACACCCATTGGTCTATCCGTCACTTTGAATGGATCATCTATCTATGCATTAGCAAGCACAGGTCATTTGGAACATACTAATTTCCTGAATTATGTAGATCTATCAAATTTTGACACCTCATTATACTGAATCAAAAAGTGATAGTATTAAAAAATTCATTCCAATTTCATCAGGGAATTCCCTACAAGATAAAGTGAACAGTGGCAGAAGTTGGATTTTTAACTTTAAGATTTTACTTGAAGGGGGGCCGGTGAGATGGTTCAGTGGTCTAAAGTGCCTGGTTAGGCACCCTCAGAGACCATGGTTCAATCCCCAGAACCACATGCTGTGCAAGCCCCACCCCCAGGGCAGGCTGAGCAGGCCATTAAAAAAAAAGCTGGGAATGGTGGCACACGCCTGTAATCTCAGTACTTGGGAGGCTGAGGGAGAAGGATCATGTGAGTTCAAGACCAGCCTGGGCTATAAAAGTGAGTTTGAGGTCAGCTTGAACTGCATAGTGAGACCCTGTCTCAAAAAAAAAGGCAAAAAAAAAA
>PVKN010043214.1:0-10280 GCA_004027915.1 Capromys pilorides | reverse complement strand
ATGATGTTTGTGAAGGTCTTGTGCAATTTTATACAAGTGGTAGATGGTTTCCAAAATGCTCTGTCATACTCTGTTTTGATTTCCTCTTCAATTCATAAGTTATTTAGGATACTTTGGTAACACTTCTGAATTAATGAGGGATTTATATAGTCATTTTCTTTTTATCATATTCTCACTTCTCAGTTTCTGTTTTATGGGCTCCTAGAGGGTACATTCTGTATTTAAAATCATACATATTTTTAAATTGTTAGAATCATTTTTATTTCCATCAGATGAAATTTTCGACTTTGTCAAATCTCATATTTTTGTCTGTTTTATGAGTTTCTTAGGGAACTGTATTAATGTATTTTACCATGACTTTGGACTTGCTAGGTTCTTTTACAAGTTGGTCAACTTTTGTTTGTATAGTTTGAGATGCAAATATTTTGCATATTCTGGTTATCAGCTTTTGTCATTATTTAATTGCCTCATTTAACAAATTTGCTTTCAGTGATTTTTTTCTTTAGGTTAGTATTATAAAACCATTTAATAACTGCAAACAAATATTTTCTAGGCACTTTAAACCCTTATTATTCCTTTATTACACAAAACAAGGAAAATTCAACTTCAAAGAATATTATCATCAAATTAAGTGTATTAAATACATCTTCTCATGATAAGGAAATCAGGAAAGAAAGCACCATATTGCTGGCATAGACATGGGGATTTGTGAAGCAGCTTCCGTTTTCTAAGAAAGACCTTTTCTTGCAGAGCTCTGAACTCTGAAAACCTTGCCTCCAAAGCTTTTCTTCTTTCCCACCTCCATTTCCAAATAGAGAGGCAACGGGGGGAGGAGTGCCTCTCTATTTGGAAATCTACTTCTAAGTCCTTGGGCTGTGACCATCAGGATGTATCCTCTGGAACAGCAGCAATCTCTCCGTGTTCCTGATTAACTTTTCCAGTCCTTGTTGCCCTTAGCTGCGCCTGCCACTAAGCATGTGCTCAAATAGGTCTGTTGAATGACTCAACAATAAAGGAATAAATGTCACCACGTAGCTGCCCATGTGTTACCTTCTCAAAAACTTGCAATAAAAGTTTTTTGTCTAAAAGGTTCATATAATTTAGGAATTTATATCTCTATTTGACTGACGTGGTTTGTCATGTCTGAGAAAGGACTTCTAATTTTCTCCTTTCTCTTGGTGTCAGTTTGGAGGACACCCAGCCCTCCCCAGCAGGTGGCCCCTGTTGCCACTTTCAGAACAGAAAGAGCAGTGGGCCTTTCTTAGTAATTCAGCTTCCACAACGCTTTCTCCACTCTGAAGACCTGCAAGTAACTGCACATTTGCTTCCAGCTCGGGACCACGTGATGTTGTTCCGTTGGTGTGAGCTGTCATCAACCCTGGATTCTCCTGCACACAGGAGACCATACTGGAGCCCTACACAGCACCCTGTGCCAGCAACACCTGCACTGTGCACTCCCTGGATGGATTCACTTCTTCCCAGGCTCTGGGATTCCCTATGTCTGCTCTACCACTAGCTCAAAGGCCTCTGAAAAGACCCATCTTGTTCTTTCCGCTTGCTGCAAAACTGAACACACTATAGGGCTTAGAGAAAAACTCATTTCTGAGCATGATGGGGAGTAAAATAGAGGGGCCGGGCCACGCCATCACAACTGTTTTAAGATTCCGTGTTTCTGTGGGTAGGAGTAGTGTTGGGGCCCCCAGGGTGGGAGTTTTAAATTGCACCCTTTGAAAGCCTGGATGCAGTGACATACTCATTAGGCACACATCAAAGATGCAATTGACTGAGTAACTGGTGCCACACACGTGGAGCCCGGGGACAGTGAATGACACACTGTGACGGGCGGCTACCAGCCAAAGAGCTCTGATGTGAACGCAAGCTCCAGCCATGAATAACATGGAACAGCACGGAGCTTGGCAGGCGAATCTCACTTCCCAGGAGAAGTTCTTACGCTTTTGCATTAGAAGAGGCACAGACCTCGCAGTAATAGGATCTAATTCTGAATCCTGATCCCAACATTTCATACCTTATGTGCCCTAAGCAAGTTATCACTTTTCTTCTACTGTGCATTTTAAAGCTGCAAGAATGGACAGTAATGGGTGTAAAGCCTTAGTACATAGTAGGTGCTCAAAAAGTAAGCCTTGCAGTTATTATGATTCCAAATGCTACTGCATAGCACAGCCTATCAACTGTACCCAGAATGAGGGGCTCTCCAAGAAGCCCAAGAAAACATTCCTTCTTAAACCCTCCTTTGCATAAGGAGAGACACGGCTGCCCTCTTTTCTACAAATCCTGTGTGGGTCACTTAGAGCTACTGCGAACTCAGCAGGCTTCTTGAGGTTGTGAAGTGTGTACAGTCTATGTGACATTAGAAAATTTTCTTTTTATCCTATGACTTAGGATTTAAAATTTTGCCTGGCATCTCTATATCCCATTTAAATTCTGAGTTTACCTACTGAGCTGTAAAGAGGCATGCAATCTACATTTTGTGAAAGTGATAGTACCTACAATCAGCGCATCACTTTCAGCTATTGTATTTTAATAGCTTGCTGAACATCCTTTCAATCTGAACAATAGCAGATGCACTTCTCAGTTGTTGGTGAATTAATGACACCATTTCCAAAAGGGGAAATTCAGCCAGAGAACTATACCGCTAAATAATGTGCCAGAAAGGCAGCAATGAGGCACCTTGTAAGATAGTTATGTGGATTACTTACACCAGGCACGTTAAAGTGACTTCATGCCATGTAAGGAAAAAAAATTGCTCAAGGTGAGAGGCTAGAAAAAAAGAAAGCCTATGCTTTTTCAACTGAGAATTCTTACCTTGTTTTCATTGAAATTAGCAATAACTACTCCAACGAAAAGAGTCAGTCCAATCATGCAACCCAGGAATACAAATACATGAATATAGATTCCATGGATCTGCATAAATAAAAAGTATCGTTATTCATTGGAGCAAATGCAAGCTGCTCTTGAAGCGTTCAAAAGATTTCATGTGCTTGCTTACTTACCGGACCCACACGATGAATAATAACGTCCCTCACTTCTACCCAGCCTTTCAAGGAGAGAACTTCAAACAACGCCAGCATAGCATTGCCCACATTGTCAAAATTAAAATTCCGAGGATTGGCCCTGCAAGTCAGAAAGTGGATGTTCTGTGAAATGCCAACGCAAAATGCCCTCTGCCAGGTACCTCCGGCTCTTCCCACTGTGGGCACCTGCGGCTCTGGAGGGCTGCGCTCCACGGCGTTTGTTTGTTGAGTCCTAGCAGTGCACTAGAGTGTTAGAATTTATTGCTGCGCTCATTAGTTAACAGTGGATGTCTTCAATTCAAAACAAAAGGCTCAATAATCCTAGGACCAGCCCCAGCAGCTGTGTAACCTTTCTGTCTGATCTCGATGACACTGAGGACTAGAAAGGCATGGTATTTGCTGAAAGGCCTTGGGTCCTGGATGTGAATTTCAAAATAGTGTTATGATCTGAAACCTTAAGGCACAAATTGCAGTTTTCTGGTGGAGGGTAGAAAGCAGCAAAAGGAATAGGTTGGTCACCTTATTTCACTTTGAGTCACTGTCCTGAGAAGCCAGAGTGTGCTCCATACCTATCATTCCTAAATCGCTCTCTCTCCGGGGAGGAGTGCTTTCCCTTTTTAATCTCATTATCCTCAATAGAACCTTTGCATGATGCCCAGTGCAGTTTGCTGTCTACCCCCCAGTTGCCTTCTCATTCCAGACACACATGGGCCCATGATTTTTATCTTCCTTGGGGAAAGAGATGTCGCATGCCTTCCTTTGTTGACACACTTATACTTCTTTGTCCCCAGTTACAAAAGTAATCCTGCTGACTATGCTGCATCTTCTTTCATGGTTATAGACCTTAGCTAACATTTGTTAGAATTCAGGGTTTTCTTTCTTTACTTCCTGATTTGAGATTCTTTTAAATAATTAAAGGACTTAGACCACCACCCACTGAAAAGGGGAACTATCAGCACCTGACTGTAGGTGCCTCTCTACATTGTATTTTAATCATTACTTTCTTACTAGCTCATTCATCAAAATTTAATACTCAAGAAAGGAAACACTCTGGGAATCATCTAGTTGTGTTTTTCTATCATGTTTTAAATTTTTAAAACTATGGAGTCAATCATGAACTGTACTTTCATCAGCTTTTTTAAAATGTGAATTAGATGAAGATCTAATTAGAAAACATAAAACTGAGATTGATTTGCTCTGGAACATTTAAGGCTGACTGGGCAGGGTGTTTTCTCTACAGTGGAAAAGATAGTCTTGAAAAAAGAGTAGAACTGGCTTGGGTGGCGCAGGCCTGTGATTCCAGCACTCAGGAGGCTGAGGCAGGAGGACTGTGGCTGAGGTCAAGGCCAGCCTGAGCTACATAGTGAGATACTATTTGAGAAAAATGTGGCAGAATTAGAAATTCTTACTTTAAAATTCTGATTTACTTTTTTTTTTTTTGTATGACAGTACAAGTATACTCTTTTGGAAGTTTCCAACAACATTTTTGGGGGAGGGCTTCAATTAAATTTCATACTTTCTGCAGTAGACAGAAATTAAAGTCTGCTTTAGATGCTGCAGTTTTCTTGAATAAGGACTGTTTAAAACCTTGTGAGCTAGCTCTAGATCTGATGCTAAAACTTCTTGCTCATCCCTTTTCTTTATGTAAAAGTGCTTTTTCAGCTAAATTTGCAGCAACTTAAACTGCTTTACCCTGCACATCCTTTCCAAGTTAGAATGTGTTAGGAACATACTTTTAAATTAAGCTAAGAAAAACAGTACAGTATCACACACTTAAATTGTTGGAAGACTATATTATATTTTTAAAAGTAGAATGTTTTGCAGACTTTTTGCAGTTTTAATCACATAAGAATTGGCAAATATGAGATTTTATCTGCCCTACAAGGGCCCCACTTGCCTCCTGATTAAGTGATTTCCCATGCTGCCCTTCTCCAAGCCAGAGTGCTGCTTCCATAGTATCTTTTCTGGTTGATTTTTAAGAGATTATAATCTTGTCTATATAATTTAGGAAGCTAAGACATTGGTTCTGAGCCGATGATTTCACCATTCTTTTATCTCCCTGTGCTCCAGGACTCCCAAGATCTCAGTAAAACAAGCGACTCTGCTGGAGAAGATGGGAGTCCATGCAGGATGTGATGTAGCTTTGGCCCTTGGATGTGTGGGAACATAAGGAACACCATTGTCCAAGATGGCATCCTGTGTCTTATATATTGCAGTCATCTGACCTACAGAAATCAGAAACTTGAAGAAAAAAATTGTATGGTACCCTGAGCTCTGCACTGAGTTAGATCTCTAGCCCCTTCCTAAAAAGTTTTAAAATTTAGAGACAGGGTCTCACAAAATCAGCCAGGTTGGGCTTGAGTTTGCCATTGCCTTACCTCAGTGTCCCTAGTGCTGGGGTGGCAGGGTACCATCCCTGAGAGAATCAGAACCTTTCTGGTTTTCTTAGAATGCAGCAATATTTCTTTTACCTTGAAAGCTTCCTCAAATTGCAAAACCTTAGCTTTCCTCACCCCTCCTACTCACCTGCCAGGACCTTTCTTCCTGTCACTTGTTTAACTCCCTTCGGCCACCCCTCAACAGTTAGCCAACACGCCTTCTCCTCTCCTGCTTCTGCCTGTCCTACTGTACTGTGGACCAGGGGCTTCTCCTACATGCACCCCTTGTCATGGAGGAAACAGAAGCAGCTTGTCCAGAAAAATGCAAAAACCTGCTCTGAATTGCTCCCTTACACCGACTCCAGCTCAGACTCTGGCACCTCAAGTTATTTAAACCCTAGTCCCTACAAAACTGGCTCTCTCTTTGACTTGAGGGTATCTTAAAATTTACCTGGAAATGAAGTTCAGGTAAGCTAGAGGTGAACTGAGGGGCTCACTGATACAACATCAAAATTCTTAGAACATTATAAGAATTATTTGTAATTTCATTTTCTTTTCTTCACCAGGCCTCAATTCATGAAAGGGGCAAGGGCTACACCGTATTTGTGGCCAAATCACTGATACCTGGAGGATTGTAAGCACTCAGCAAATGTTAAAAAACTGAATACTTTGGTTTCTTTCTCATTTATGGTATTTTACTATATTCCAGAACTTTGCCTAAAACGCATGGAATATATGATGTGTTTAATACTTTTTAGTAAGGTGATTTCTATTTCATCAAAGCTAAGCTATTTAGAAAGAAATGATGGTATTAATTGGAAGAGGAAATGCAGAATCTAGACTACTTCCTGAATTAGTGCATATTTACATTCTAATTTTAACTACTAAAGCTTTTGTCTACACATTCCCAGATATGTTATTTTCTTAATTTATAAGATTATAGAAAGTTCAGCTTCTAAGTCTTGGTTAGGGTACTGCAGAAGAGAAACATAAGAATTCTTATAGCTACTATTGACAATTACTAGACTGAGAAATTTTATCTCACGGCAACTAACCCATGGCACAATATCATGGACAAATGCACAAAAGCAATTATTGGGATGTCTAAGGGTTGCCTCTCTATTTGCTTATGTTTTTAAAATGTCATTGAACTTGAAAGCCCTACTGATACCTGACACAAAACCCTGCATTTCAATTGAACTTGATTTTTTAAGATCACATGTGACTGATTTTATGGAAAGGGTTGAATGCCTCAGGGTACTGTATGTCACAGGTTGACTTTCTCTAAACATCGCCTTCCAGTGAGTTCTAGTTCTCTTGATATCTCAGGATGCCTGAAAGCTTTCTGGTCACATTGGTCACAAGATCTTGGGTTGTGGTTTCAGAACGTGAAGCGACCAGCCTAGAGGCCGTATCCCAGCCACTTCCTTTACAGAGTCTTCATACTCTAGGCCAGTGATGGGAAACCTTTTAGAGCTTGAGGTGACAACAAGCAGCTAGCTGAGGCACACATGCCATAGCCTGCTATCACTGCATAGGCTGCTGCTGCAGTCTCCCAGGGTACGGTGCCTGGACAGCTGGGAGATCCTCTGTGTCCCAGAGCCCATTACAGAACCCTAAGTTGGATTGCTCTGCCTTCCTGTTCCTTCCACCAATAGGCTTATCCTGCAGTTCCCCCTTCCTTCTGTGCTTTCCCTGTGTGTCCTCCCCAGGGTGCGGCATGCCCTGTCCTCTTGGAACTGTGAGCAACTGTGTCCCCATCCTGCTGGCCTTACTGTACCTCAAATTTTCTGTTAAGACACTGCAGTAAGAAAGAAGACTGTGCAATCTGACCGTGAGTGGGCACCTGCTCAGCGAATCTCACATCTCACTCCTCGAAAAACACTGCTGGCCTCTGGGGTGTGCAACCTTCTTCCCAGCACACAGTTCTTTCCAGCAAGCTTCCACTCAAAATGGCTTAGAGTGGCCCATTGTAGATAAGGACTACATAGTCGTCCATGACCTGATAGCTCTGCTCTGTCAGGTGGTGAAGAGCACTTTGCCCACAAGAGCCTCTCTTCTTGCCTCACTTTTAGAGTCTTCTTGAAGTCTCATGCATTCAGAGGTGGGACTCTGGTAGGGTGACTGGATCATGCATTGCTGTACTTAGCAGCAGATTCACCCAGTGAGAGCTCACACTAAATGTGCCATTGGGAGGTGGGGCCAGTTGGAAGAGGTGTGTGAAGGCAGGAATGACTTTCTGGTGTGATTCCTTTCCTGGTTTTTCCTTTGCTTTCTGCCTGGTCTCTGCTGAGTGGCTTTCCATCTCCATATCCTTCATCACTATGTTTCTGCCTCGGAACCAGGGAACAATGGACTGAATTCCCACCCCTGGGAGCCAGACTATATTTAAATTTCACCCTTCTTCTGTAAGTGTGGGTGTTGGATACTGGGTCTCAGCAAAGGAAAGACAGAGGAATAGACCCTCCAAGTTCTGGTCTCAGTGAGTCTGTTGTGGGACCTCACTGGGCTAGGGCACCTTGACCTTTCTCTGTAGTGAAGGGAGGGGCAGTGACTCCGCACCCTCTCTTCCAGATGTCATTTAATGGCAGGGTGTCATCTTCCAATGCAGACTTTCTAGAGCTGAGCGATGGAGGCTGATAATGTCTTACTGAGCTGTGCCCACTTGGTCTAGCTGCTCACTTTAGGATGCCAAGATTTTTATTTCCTGTTAGAGTTAGCTTGGAGGCTTTAGACCAAATCTGAAGACAGGGGAGAAATAAATCTCATTTGATGCTCTGATATAAATAAGCTATTTTTATATGGTGTAATGAATTTTCACCTCACAAAAACTTTTTATGCTTCTTTAATTTTTTATTTTAATATAAATTAGAATGCTTTTCTACTGTGCACTAGGATGAGTGTCTCTCTGTGGGTCATATTCTTTATCTATGCGCAAGCCCCACATCCAAAATTAAGCTTTTTTTCACAGTCCATGGATACTTAAATGAAACCAACATAAATTATCTTGAACTGTTTATAAAAGTGAATTTCATAGCAAGAAATGCCAAAGTAAAGTGACAATGAATACCAGGCTACAGCTGAGTGAAATGCTATTGATATTTGGAAGAGAATGTCAGTTGGGAAAAAAGCAGTCTCTGTGGCTTAATAGTTGTTGTAAGAATGGGTTAAAAAAATCTTAAAAAGATAATTAAAAGGACCCAGGAAGTTAACAGAACAGTAGTTCATCAACAGGGCAGAGAGATTCCATTCATAGTCATTAATCAAGTAGACGAGAAAGGAGGTGCTAGATATTTCTAGCTTTGACACACATGCTTTGAAAACTCATTTTCAAGAAAAATGAAATTTAAAGACAGAATGAGATATAATCAATTGTGCTACTTATTATTTCTCTCCAGTGTTTCAATCACAGAAATTTTTCAGTATAAGGGGATTTTTTTTAAAAAAAATGAAAATAACTTTATGATTTAAGGTTCTGTGCAAATGTTGTCAGGACGGCAGCTTCTTTCTTAGAGATGTAAGCTCAGAGTGAGTTTAGCCTTTGCATCCTGGAAAATTATTGCATTTTTAAAAGCTTCATTCATTTTGAAAGTCACTTGAATTCAGGTATAAGAAAAACATTGCAGCAATATTTCATTAGATTCACAAAGCAACACAGAATCCTGCATACCACTTGCATTTTTGATGATCTTAATTGTTTGTACCTTGTTGTAATCCAGTGTTTTGTTCCGTATGCTTAGCATCGTTTAAAAGCTCCAGCAAAATTACTTCAATTTCATGCCACATTGTGTTGATTACAATCCCAACACACAAAGCATCATTCAGGGTATTTTTCTTATATGCTTACCAAACCCGGGGAACCCAAAATCCAGGTTTCTTCTCTCCAGGTCTTAATTTTAAATTTAAGTTCTTGGACACACTTACATTAATTCTGAATATGCCATTGCAATCTTCCTAAAGTAGGAGAAACGAGAGAGGTAAGGGAAACTGGTCAGAAGGTGAATTCAGAAAAGATAATAGATGCAAAATATTTCTTACATAAAGTGGAAAATGAAGGCCTTTAATCTAGCAACAGTAACATGGACAGCACCCCAACATATCTTAACAAGGACTCAGGCAGAGGCAGGTTGCAGTTGGCACTGAAAATATGGGCAAGCGGCCCGACCTCTTGACGGGGCAGACGTGACTCTAAAGAAGATGCTCTGTGGCATTAGGGGAAGGCAAATCAAACACCCCGTGAAATAATATTTAACACTCCCTAAGCAAGCTATCATCAAAAAGACAAGTGGCAACATGTTCTGGGAAGGATTTGGGGAGATGGGTACCCTCGTACATGGATGCCTCATTCATATTGGGTATCTGTAGGCTGGTGAAGGCCCTTTGGAAGACTGTGTGGTTTGTCAGTCCACTAAGCACAGAGTTTCCCCATGCTGTGGTTTTGTCATGGCTTGAGTGTGTCCCTCAGGGTGATGTGCTGAGGTCTTGGTCTCTGTGTGGTGGTGTGAAAGGCAGGTCTCACAGAACACAGTCAGGTCGCTGGGGTTCTTGCTCTCAAACATGACTAATGCTGGTCTTTCTGCGACAGATCCCAGGAAAGAAGGTGGTTATAAAAGCAAAACTGGCCCACCCCAGGCTTTCTCACTGCCTGTTTGACCATGTGATCTCTTTTTCTCTCTTACATGGGCTTCTACCACGATGTTGTTTGCCGTCGTCAATATATCCAAGTGACCCTCAACAGCGGTAGAAGAGATCAGGCTGCGAATCTTAGAATCTCAACCTCCAAAATTGTGAGCTAATAAGCCTATTTTTAAATAAAGTAAGCAGCTTCAAGTATTTTGTGATAGCAATAAGATGTGGGCTAGTATACCCG
>PVKN010043213.1:0-10275 GCA_004027915.1 Capromys pilorides | reverse complement strand
CAAAGTTTTGTGCCCCTTTTATCCCTGTTTATCTTTTTTTCCTTTATCTTGCCTTCTCCCTTCTATCTGGTTCTTCTTCCCTTTTGAACAGTTTCTTTTCATTTCTCAATAGTTATAGTACATTTTGGTCCTTACTCTCACAGTTTCTCACTCCAGGGAGACAATGTGATGTTTACACCTGAGTCCAATTTATTTCACTTAAAAGTGTGGTCTCTAGTTGCATCCATTTACCTAGAAATGCCTCAAATTTATTCTTCTCAGAGGAAGAAATACAAATGGCAAGTGTGTAAATGAAAAAATGAATGTTTAAATTTTAAAAATTATTACACTAAAAGACATATTGCCAACTGCCTCCTAAACATATGCCCACCCTCAGCTTTGGAAAAACCTACCCCACTCTTCTTGCCATTCTCTGAAGCAGCTCTGGGAGTCCTCTCTCCTGGGCCTCTTCAGTTACTCTGTCTTGGCCATCTTATTTCCCTGAATCATCTCAAACCATTTACCTTTTGTGGTCATTAGACATCAGGCCAAGCCCTGTGTTGTAGTTTGCCAGAGCCAGTAAGTGAGGTGGATGAGGACGCACATCCTGTTTTCCCAGATCTCCTTTTCCTTTGGGTGGCTCCATACTTTGGTCGCACCTCAGGGTAACAGTCCCAGAAAAGAAAATCCATTCAGAACTGCACCTATCTTTATCTTTCGGTTCCTCTCTTACTTCATGAAATACTCAAGTTGCTCCTCTATATTCTGCTGTGCTCAAAGCCTGCACTTTCCTTTTCTTTCAGTGTCTTCCTTTTTCATTTCCTCTTATCAAATCCTGATGAAATCCCACTCCCAAAACCAGTCATTCTCAACCTTGTTTCAGAGTAAATCCTAGGTAGTGTTTTTTAAAATCTACTATGAGATATTAATATTCAAGAGATACTGAGTCTTTGGGGTTATATCTGAACTGGGGCCTTTATAAAGTCTCCAAGGGATTAGAAAAAGTATTCAACCAATACACTGAACATCTGGCCTACATTTTCTCTTATAATCAATATTGTTATTGTTTAAAATACCCTCTCTCTTATATGTCTCCGTAGCCATTTATTTGTGCCTCATGCATAGAATTTACAAGATCAAATTTGCATTCCTAATCATTTCTTTATCCCTCCAGGAAATTTGAGGTCTTTTGATATGTTTTATAGATTTGTACTGTCATGTTGTTGTTGGATTTTTATCATCAAATAAAGTTATCAAATCCCAGTAAATCTCCCATTGCTGGCCAAGATACAGTGAACTAAGCCATAGAGTTATTCTAAAAGGTGGTGGCATCTCTGAGCCTCCCATGGTTGTCTTTGTCAGACATATTTTGGTCAAGCCAATTCTCAGATCCTGGTGTATGCCTTCTGGTCACTATGAGTGGCACAGCCATGTCAGGGCAGCTGCCACCACAGCTATTGCCATGGAAAAAGAAATACTTTGTTGCTTATGATGAACATTTATTAATATTAAATTATTAATTATTATTAGCTGTTGTCACCAGGCAAACTAACAACATAATAACTAAATGCAATGGAAGAAAGTCTCTCTGGAATCTCCTGGAAGGGATATCTAAATTGCAACCAATTTCTATATCAGGGCACTTAAAGTAGCCAAAGATTTTTGAGTCTCTGCTATGGGCCCATAACCTAGCACTCATGGCAAGGGCGATAAAGGAGACACTCTTTCCTAATGCTTCCCAGCACAAAGCTCAGTGAGGGGGGAGCTGCATAGTTCACTTACCTGGTTCAGCAGCAGAGTGGTACAAGCCAGATGTTTAAGTCCAGAAAAGCCTGCGTTCAATTCTCTTTTCTACTACTCTCTAGCTGAGTAGAACTTGGCAAGATCTTTAGCCTGCCTTCCTTTTTATACTGTACAATGATGAAAATAATTCTTGCCATGCAATTTTATCCTAATAAAACATTCTCATATACAATGATCCTGGCAAGCATGACATAAAACTCGGTAACACTTCACCTCCCTCTACTTCAATCCCCTCCCCCTACCAAGGAAGACAATAAGAGCGATGCTAATAAGAGCTAAGATTACTTTTGGCTGGGTGCTGCTTTGAACAATTTATACAAGTGCCAACCTTATCGTTTGCTGTGAAGTAATAGTGAGGATTAATTAAGCTCAGAAAGTAAGAAGCATTTAATGCTTATATTTTAAATGCTCAATAAGTCTTGCTCATTATCATTAACTTGACACCAGTGCTGTGTACCAGGCACACCAGGCATGTGTTATCTCGCTTAGTTTCACAACTGCTGCAAGAGAAAGCCTTCTCGTCAGCACCACTTCAAATGTAGGGAAGATACAGGCCCAAGTGTTAACATAAATTGCCTCTATTCCCACAGCTGAGTATTGGCACCAGCGGCTATATTCCAGGTGTGTTTAATCCCAATGCTCCTACGCTTAACATATTAACACTGTAATTAACGCTTTTTGGACCAGTTGATCCTGATGCTAAGGCGACATTTCACGGAGTAATTGGAGATCAATGGAAAGGCTGAGAGAGAATGAGAGAGGTCCCGATGGACAGTTACAAAAACAGGAATTACCCATGAGAATAGGACACAGTTTATTCACTGCATTTGGGATAGCATCACTGGTGAACAGGTAGGAAGACCAGGGCTTCTTTGTGACTGTTAATCTGCCAACTCCGCGACCTTGCTAATGAGACTAGGTGATGTCCGCTGATGGCATTTCCTCCTTAGCATGTCTGGTGATGTCAATCCAGAGTAGTGAAAAGAAAGAATACGCAAAACAAAGATAGTAGATAGAACTTGAACTAATACTTTTACATCCCCATCCTCTCAATGCTCTGCTTCTTAGAAGTACTTAATTTAGCATCGATGAAATGTATACATGCAATGCAATTATTAAAATGAAACTATTTAAAAATAAGGATATGTAAATATTTTAGCTAAGAGACTAAACAAAAATGTTCATGAACATCACAGCAGCCAGTTCACAATGTACACATGTTATTCTAATTTCAAAAGAAGGTGCATACAAAATTCTACAGATGGCCAATCTCAAATGTGTTTTTCCACTGTCCCAGGCTAGGATGCAGAAAGCAAGTCTGTGGAGCATGATATTTCAAACCAAGAAGGGAAGAGGCAGCAGTAAAGATGCTGACTTTGGGATACCTATGAAGTCTTCTTTTTGCCAAGCAATAAGGATCATTTCACAGAGCCCCTCATGTGTCTTGACTCTCTCCATTAATGCAAGTGATGTCGATTTCCCGAATTATCTTTGTTGCCAAAGAACCTTTTGTTTGATTTTCAGTAAATAATAAAGTCTCCATGATCTTCCCAAAGCCAGATGTGGCCAGATCATGGGGCTACATCTAACTAGAGCCAGTGTGAAAGAATGGGAACATAATGGTGTGACTCAGAATACCTCAGTTCTGGGGTACAATGGTACCAGACATGGTTAGTGGGTTCAGATGGATGGAGAGGCTACCTCGATGTAGAACGGACATGGGAAGGGCTAGAATCATGCAGCAGAGGTTAAGAACATTTTCTGCATCTAATGGGTGTGATCTATTTCACATATGAAAAGCATCTACACACTGTTCCAGCTGATAAATTCAGGAGAACTGGGTCCCATCATTGCCCAGGAGGGCTAGTGCTTCCTTTCAAGTCCAGCCATGCATCTGTGTAGCCAGACATGTCCAGCATGGATGTTGGACAGGATATGGTCTGGAGACCTCAGGAAGCCAAGTGTACCCCCTCATTTTAGGGGTGAATATTTCACAATGTGACTTAGGGACACTGGGCATTATATCCTAATTTTACTGGTTTCCTTCAGCCTATTTGGCTAACAGAGGAAAGCCCATATGTTGCTTTCCAACTCAACATTAAAATTAAACCCAGGCACTTGTGGTCGTTAATCTAATAGAACCTCAAACTAGCAATGGGGACTCTCTTGAAAGCCAGCCACAAACTTGTTTAGTAGATTTTCAGTGACAACTTCTTCATTGCTTACACACCTTCATAATGGCAACTGTGACTACCCCGGAGAAAAAAATCAACTGTGGCCCCAGTGTAGTAGAAGAACACTGGATAGGAAGCTGGAAGCCTCAATTCTATTCTGGGTAAAGAGTGTGTATACAACACAAATAGGAGAAGAGTTTATAAATCAAAAATCAACTTTTTTTTTTTTTTATTTAGGGCAGGGTCTACTGGGTCTACAGGGTCTTACTACATAGATCAGACTTGTAGTCCTCCGCCTGTGTTCAGCCTCCCAAGAGCTGGGATCACACACACGCACCATCACAGCAAGTCTCAATCGCTGGCTCAGTGTGCCCTGGGGGTGAGACCGGCACCCCAGTAGCTGCATCTGCCTAAATAGGTGCTTTAATCTGCTGAGCTATTTGGCTGGCCCCTAAAAATCAACTTTTAAATAAACTTCTCAAGTATTGAAACATTGATATAAATATTATAGTTATGAAAATAGCCTACTGGGACAAGTACCTGCTGGGCAAGTGCAAGGTCCTGAGTTTGTTCCCCGGTACTGCAAACACACACACACATACACACACACACACACACACACTCACAGGAAAGAAAAGAAAATAGCCTACAGCCTACAGTGTGTTTAGCATGAAGGTAGACAGTGTTGGGGGCTAAGAAGTGACTTATCACTTAAGGATTTTAAAACACCAAATTGAATGCAAAGTTCAACATACATGAGGCAACACAAATCCCTCTGATATAGTTGATAATTAGTTGTAAAATTATGTCCTCAATACTATAAAATATGTGGATAATTAGAAAAAAAGAGATCAGAGAAGATCAAAAGAAAGCCATAGCACATAGCCTGTGGACATGGAGGATGAAAGGATTTATATATTCTGTAGGTATAGTAATAAAAGTAAACATAATAACAAAAATAATTCATTATTTTATGTTCAGGCACTCTTCTAAGATCTTTATGTTTCCTAATTCAGTTCTCCTCAGAGGAATTCTGTCGGGTAGCTGTTTATTTAATGAACAAAGAGACTGAGCATTTACTATGCCTTCTAACATTCCCAAATTTGCTTAGCTTTAGAATCCTTTTCATTCGTAGCCATTCTGTCAATTTGGCAAATGCAGAATGTCTTGATGTTATGGTTTGTGTCTAGTTGTCCCCCCAAAGCCTCATACAGTCATGGGGTGGGAACTTCGAGAGTTTGAGACTAACTCATGATTCCCTGGGATTATGTGTTTCAGTACTGCTCGGATTATTGGTGTGATCTGAGGCAGATAGCCTGAGGCAGAGGGACTGAATTTAATATAAGAGAGACAGAGCAACAAGCTCTCTCTATTGCTTTCTGTTTCCCTGGTTGCTCGGTTGCCTCTGTTGCCAATGTTTGCTGTCTCGCCATCACGAACTGGATGCCCTCTGCCTTGTTCCACTCAGCCTTGGAGCCAGCTGAGTGTTGACTGAAACCTCCAGTAACTGTGAGCTAAATACACCTTTCCTTCCTTTTTTTGGATGTCAGGTATTTGTCCCAGCAACAAGAGAGGAATAACTAAAACACTTGAGAAGTCAATAATAAAAATAACCTTCTCTAAGGGTCATGTGCTTATTTATCCAGTGTCTTTGCATAAGGTGCTGCTTCCAAAGAGATTTTCTTTATGTTGTAGCAAAGCTTTATTGGCTACACTATTTGCTCATTAAATATCAGAATTTTTACTTTCTTGTAAAGAAAATATTTAAGTGTATGTTGATTTTTCTATTAGTTTTTTGATGTGATCAATAAAATTTAAATCACTCACCACAGTTGCTACTTTATTGGGTGATATTCTTTACACTTATCATGGGTATAGCTGATTTGTCCTAAGCTAAATGGTCCTTGTCATAATATTTTGGATATTTTATCTTATTTCCATATTACTGGGCCAATCTCAGTCTTTAAAACATGACATTGAAAACATCACACTCCTCAGTGCCATAGCAATCTGAGCTTTGATAGTGTGATGTCCAAGACGACAGCAGTGCAGAAGCTGTCTGGAGAAGCCAGGTGCAGTTCTTGGCTCTTGGGCTATCAAAGGCAAGATGTGTTTCAAGATTTCAGAGAATTTTGATCACAATGTTGTGCTATGTGAGTAGGTCCAGAGGGAGTTCTGTGCAAAGGGGGAGAGTCAGAGGTAGGAGTGGGTTATGCACAAGAGAAAGACTGGTACTCTCCCCGCAAAAGTGCTTTGTGATATGGTTGGGTTTTTTGGGGGGAGAGGGGGTCTTTCTTCACACTGCATAGGTAGCATTTTGGAAAACTAGTAATAGTTTGAATTTCTACACAAGATTTTTAAGTTTACATCATGAAACTTTTTCTTTGTTTTAAGTGACCGTGTTATAGTCTTTTTGAATAGCAGGCAGTCTCTACTGAGCAACAACAGGATGAGTAGGGACATTCCTAAGAAGTAGTTTCTTAAACTCATTTACTGACTGTGAATGTAGCATTTCATGTAGCATATGGTGGTGGCGCTGGAAGTGTAATCATAAAACTGAGAATATCTACTCTACGCCTGAAAACTTGACAGAAACGCAGATTTTCTATTCTACTCCAGACCTACTGAATCCTCAACTCTGGAGATAGACCCAGTGATAGGTACTTTGCTAAGGCACCTTCGAGCCACTCTGTTGTGTACCCAAGTCTGAAATCTTGGGGCAGGAAATCCTCTAGAAGACCTATGACTACTCTGAACCTGACTGTTGACATGTCTGTGTTTATGCACGTGCTTGGAGTCTTCCAGCTATAGTTCCACTGTGTCTGGTTGCTGGTCCTGACCCTGAAGACTGCCAGAGACTCAGAAGCCCTAGGCCCAACCCCACCCCTAGCTGTCCCCTTGATATTCTCAAAGCCAGGCCACTGGTCCTCGACCTGAAGATCACTAGGGAGCTGTGACTACCACAGTGACCTGCACAAGACTTGGAAGTGCTAGCCTGTGCCAAACCACCGTCAAGAATGCCCTGCACAACTTCAGCCTGCACTCACATTGGTGGGTCCTTCTTGAACTACAGCTTGCCCCTGTCTCCCTAATAAGCTGGAAGCCACATTGGAGCCCACACAGCAGGAGCTTTGGCAAGCCTACCCTGTCCCTGACTTCCCTGAGAGTCTCTGCTGACTTGCACCCCACCCATTTATCATCACTGCAAAAAACGACAAAAGTAAGAAACAAAAGGCAGCCTCAGACTTCTGGCCCACCCAAAACAAGTCCAGAAGACAAGCTCAGGGAAGAACTTGGTTTATTTGTTTGTTTGTTTGCTTTTCTGAATTTAGAATAGGGTCTACAAGGTGTTCAGGGTGTTCACTACACAGATCAGACTCATAGAGCTTCTCCTGTTTTCAGCTTCCCAAAGTTCTGGCATCACAGGCGCATGCTGCCATGCCCAGTCTCAACTGCCATCTCAATACACCCTGTGGGCTGGGCCAGCA
The DNA here is from genome assembly GCA_004027915.1 of Capromys pilorides. Lineage (NCBI taxonomy): Eukaryota > Metazoa > Chordata > Mammalia > Rodentia > Capromyidae > Capromys > Capromys pilorides. The sequence goes on along the minus strand of PVKN010043213.1, from coordinate 2,831 downwards.
CAGTGTGCTGAGGATCAAACCCCAGTCTTTGAGCTCTGCTGAAGCAGGTGCTTTAGTCTGCAAAGCTATCAGGCCAGCGCTAAAATTTGGAAATCATACACCTAAAATTTCTGAGATGATAACAAGTGAAGAACAAGAAAAAGAAAAACAAAACAAAAAATAAAACAAATAAACAAAAAAACAAAAAAAAAAAAACACAGCCTCCATCAGGCTATGGAGGAAATCAGATCAGAAATAATATCAGGGTTTAAAAAAAGGAAATGACAACAATCATGAAAGAATTACTTGATACATCTACTGAAGACACAGATTTAAAAAAAAAAATACGTGTGTGTCTGCCTCTCTGAGGAAGTAGAGCCAAGTTCTGTTCTATTCTGTTGTTTCTATTTTTACTACTATGGTCTCCACATGATGCTGCTTCTCTGTAATTTAAGAACTGGGGCAAAAGGTACCAAAGTTCAGCCTAGATATTTCCCAGCATCATTCTGACTTGACATCTGAGTGTTTCTGCCCTGGCAGTTATAATTCAGCCTCAGGGGATGCTCTTCCTGCCTCCTTGCTCACTTTCTGAGCACTGCTTGGTATTGTGTTCCATGTAGTTGGCAGCTTTCTGCTTCCTAAAGCTCAGCGTGAGCAACTGTTTCATTATAGAACTTTCCAGCTTGAACATCTTAGAGCCAAAGATCATATCTGAGCCACAATTCAGAGAAGAACACCTATGACTTCTTTGAGATGAATATTGAATTGTTTTCATCTGAGGTTACTCATGCTGCTGTGAGAGGTTATTACCTGTGGGTTTATGAGCAGAAGACTTTAAACTCTAGCATTTAGATCAAATGAAGCACCATGTTTCATTCATTCAAAGAGTGTTCATTGAGTCAAGACTGGACGAGGCTCTGCATCTTTGGGCTATGGAAAGAAATAAGACACAGCCTTTCCAGGCTGGACCAGGAAGGAGTGGACAGATATTGGGGAAGTTCGACTGTGGGCCAGCTAGATACATAAGAAATAAATCTGGAGAGTCCATGGAAAAGTGATGATTTAATCTTGGGTTTGGAGCATGTGGATGGCAGCATGAATGCAGCTGTTTCTTAGAAAATATATTTTCACTAAAACAGGAGGATGAGGAGAAATGTGTCCAAGCATAATCTGTGTTTAAGGAAATATTCCAGTTAGTGACACCAGTCTGATGGGAGACAAAGTTATAAAGCAGATATAATAGAGGAGATGGGAAACAGCAAGATTTCGAATGCACATGAAGCAACTAGAACATGGGTGTGGTGTAGCTGGTAATGATTATAAAAGGGGCCAGAAATAGATGCAGAGACCATGTTAGGGTGGGTGCTGTGTTCTAAACTGAGAATGACAGTTTTGAGCCCTCTTTCATGATATGTATTTCTTGGTATTGTACAAATATTTATTTTGTGCAAACATGTGATACCTTTTAAGACAAGTGACTACTTTAATAGAAAACATAGATGTACCAAGTTAGAAATACTGGGGATATAGCTCAGTGGCGGAAGTGCCTGTCTGGCAACTGCAAGGTCCAGAATTGGATTCCTGGTACCAGTATAGGAGTACTTCCCAGAAAATCTCAATCCCTCTACCATGAGTCCAGGTGAGTTTCTGCCCCAGGAAAGATTGGCTGCTGACTTGTCTTTTGCTTGGCGTATATTGTTTTCTGAAAAGTGTGAAGCCCTCTGAATTATCCGGATATTGAGCATAGTTATTATGAAGCTACTATTATGTGTTACTTCTGTTCTAGAAGTCTACCATTCAGCCATTTAGTTCTGGAATTCAACCATTCACATGTCACATGATTTCTCCATTTCATTTACAGAGAAATCGCAAACCGAGTAGTTCTGAGTTTTCCTTTTATGTATACAGATAACTATTTCTCAAAGTGTGAAAATGACTTAATAAAGCAGTTTCTCAGGAAACATATGACTAAGATAGGAATGCAAAGGCAAGTTTCTTAATAATTCCTAGATCTGTGATCTTGGGAAATTCCAAGTGCATCTTTTCTTGAAGCCATCCCTAATGTTATGAATCTATGATCAGAATATTAACCCAGCTTACAGCTATGATGTTCTCATGTTGGTCCAGGCAATAAAAATGGAGAGATGTGAGCAAGAAGCCTTATGAAACAAAGACAAATCTTCTACTGCTCCAGTTAATTACAGTGTTTCTGATGGCTCCTTGACTTTGTCATTTACACACTACCTTTTATATATGTTAGCTATTAGCTAATGTTTGGGGAACTATGTATTGGTTGGAGTGTTGTAGGTTTGCGTTTACCCTTTTTACAATGTCCCTGTACATTGTGAAATCCTAAAAAATGAAAAAAAATGAAATGTCAAATATATTTTATATTTAGGATGGTCCCATTATGTATGAGTATGTACAGGATTCTAAGAAGTGTTTCTCCCTTTTTTCTGCTATTTTGTACAGAATTTGGAGCTGAGCAGCATTCAATGAGATGGGACAAACTTGACCTGAGCTCTGAATACTTACATTTGGATTCTGATTTAGAAACTCACTCACTATATGGCCAGCCATAGGCAAATTACTTACCTGCCTTAGTCATCCTAATACTTCTTGTATGAGACTATAAATATTGTTGGAAATAACAGTGCTACCAGTATAGATGCAAGTGTCCAGGAGAGAAATGTTATCCACTACATAGTCTGAGGGCAAAATGATGTCCATTAAGTCACTCCTAATTGAAGTATAGACTAATAGGCACATGTTTTAAATTATGAAAAATGAAATGTCAAATATATTTTATATTTATGGGGTTCCCCTTACATATGTGTATGTGCAGGATTCGT
>PVKN010043212.1:0-10269 GCA_004027915.1 Capromys pilorides | reverse complement strand
AACATTTTCAAATGTGGGCTCAACTTTCCCCCAATGTTTCCCAAGTAACCCACTTATTTTCTCCCACCCTCCCTGTAATGATCCCTCTTGGTCCTCCCATCTCAAGTCTCTCTCTCCACCCTCCCCAGGATCACAATGGTCTCCTACAACACAAGTCACATCACTTGCCGCTGTCCATAAACCTCTCTAGAGATTCCCCATTAGCATCCAGATCAAATCCAAACTCCTCTCCTGGTGGGAGGCCTCTCTTTGGCTAACCACAGACTAGCTCTCCTGCCACCACTGACCCTTTCTTCTCTCTCTTCCTCCCCATCTCTTACAACCTTCAGTTCCAGCTATAGGCGTAGCTAGGAGTGTGCTGCGCATCAGTTCTATTCATGCTTCTTCCACTGTTTTTCTCTTTCTACCCCGCCTAAGTAGCCAGGCACTCCTAATCACTTTACCAATTTCTAAGCAGATGTGGTCATGATTCCTGGTTTTGTTTACCGTTCTTGGGCCATGATTCTGCATTAACTGTTGTCATATCACATTATAGCTGTCTATTTAAATGTCCAACTGTCCTCCTGAACTAAAAGGTGCTTCTGAGATAGATCTGCATCTTTACTCCATATAATATCTGGTACCGGATGAAAGGTTTTGTGTGATGGAAAAGAAAAAAAAGAGGAAGGAGTTGGCATTGTTCCAGTGGCTAAGCTATAAACTGAAAGTTATGGATTCCCAGAACAGAAAGGAATGTTAAAGCTTTGTGAAAACTTCTTAGTTTCTTCTTTCATCCTCTTTACTCAATTTGTCACCAAATCTACTTGTCATAGCCTCTTTCAAAATGTCTACCAGATTTTCCCCTCCTCTCCATCCACACCGACCCTGTGCTCCATCCACGCTCACGTGCTCATCCTGGGATTGTTGAAAGAGCCCTTCAGGAGGGTCTCTTTTTCTCTCTCCATCCTGCGCCATCTTGTACGCAACTGACAGAAGCAACTATACTTCAGCACTTTTAACGTGACACCCACCCTCCGCAGAAGTCTTTACAGTTTCCTTTTGACCTCTATTTCTGTGGTGCTAGGGCTCTAACCTATCATTTGGCCCTTATTATCTTTTTTTTACTTTGAGACAAGGCATTACTTATTTTTCCAAGATGGCCTCAAACTTGTATTCATCTTACTTCAGTCACGTGAGTAGCTGGGATTGCCGGTGTGGCCACCACATCCAGTTCATTGGCCTCATTTTTAAAGCTGAGCTCCTCTCTTCTAGAGGTGGATCATCTGAGTATTTTCTTAACATAATCTTTCCCCATAACCCCTAACACCTGTACAATTCCCTGGTATCTTATGATGTCAGACATAACAGCTGCACTCATGCCTGCCTCCAGTCTTCCACTTAGACCCCATCTGGGTGACCTCCTGCTCACCCCTGCTCATTAAAAACCTGTCCTTGGAGATAGCCCAGCAGTATAAGTGCCTGCCTGGCAAGTGCAAGGATCCCAGTTCAATCCCTGGTACTATATGCTGTGCCAACACTGGAACTCTGGGTGCACCTTGCCAGCCATCAAAACCGGGCATGGTGGCATAGGCCTGTAATCCCAGCACTGGGGAGGCTGAGACAGAAGGATCAGTATGAGTCCAGGCTACATGGCAAGACCCTGTACCAAATAAATAAATTATTTTTTTAAAGCCTGTCCTTCCACAGGTGCCTCCTATTGCATCTCTATTCCTCTCTGACACAGACCAAACTAATCTTTTCTTTCATGGGAGTCACATGGCCTGTGTGTTCATTGTTCTGTCTGCCACTTAGAATGTCTGTGACTTCAGACAGGGACTAGATCTTCAGCAGTCTGCATGCTCCTACAGTCTGAGCTGCTAGTCTTTGCCTCCTTCATTTAAGACAATGCAAACACCACCTGGCAGGGAACCGAGGAAATGAAAATCACACACACACACTGCTGAGCTCCTGTGGAACTTGCTGGAATTCTTATATCCTTCTGCGAATGGAATTGTTTGCTGATATTTTATTATTCTTAACATGGACAAAGACCATGAAGATAAGGTTCAGTCTCCTCACATCTATAGCCTTGAAGGAGAAAAGATTTCACAAAGACAAGTCAGAGAGAAGGGTCATGTTCCACAAACTCAGTCTTAGTGACTCCCAAAGTTACTGTTGGATTGCTCTGGTTCTAACATCACAAGTTCTGCATTCTAGGAAATTCTTAGATCCCAGGCAAACCGGGATGGTGGATTAGCCAATGCCTAGCCCTAATTTTAGCACAAAGATCTCCTTCTTGCATTTCTTTCCTGGGCTCTTAACTCACTATTCATTAATCATCACAGACATGAGACAAACACACCACTTTACTATTGCCTAGGCCACACCAAACATGGATAATTTTCTAAATTTCTCAGAGTGTAAATTAAGCCCCACTTTCAGAAAAATGAGCTTTAGATCTCAAAAGAAATTATTTCAAATTAGAAATACTTTTTTTAAAAAAATATTTGAGATCACTTCAGCGAAACATAAGACAGGTGAGTAAACACTCCAAGATTATGTAAATACCCTGAAAATGTCACTGCATAGGAATTTATTTACTCAGCCCACCCTCCAATCACACATGAATACAGAAGAGCTAAAGAAGAACCTTCTAGAATAATATCACCAGGTCATATCTGCCTTTGAGAGAGTCCCTTTTACTCTGAAAACTGTTTAAATTCTTTCTGTCATCTTGACTCTATCTCATTGTGATGGTTTCAGAAACTATGTTCCGAGCTTTGGTATTTTCTGATCAAATTTTCATGCAGATGAGCTCAACTAAAATTTCTCAGAACAACTGAGCAGAAAGTAGGGCCTCAAGCCTATCTGGTGCTTCTCTGAGGGCCTTTGTCATTGGACTGGTTTTACAACAGAATTTTCAATGTAGAAATTTGTTCTTCTGAGTTTCCATTAGTTCCCACCCAGGAATGACAAAGCCTTTTCAATACTTGTTAGAGCCTGCTTTGTGGACCTGCACCATGTCTAATGCCTCTGAGCCAACATCTGAAGCAGTTATGTGCACACTGGTAGGATACCTGAGGACCTATAAAATATACTGAATTTGGTTAAGATTCTGAGAGTTTCTACATGGTTTCAGCATGTGAATCATTCCAAGTGGACTTAACTGACTGATTTTTTGCTGGATTAACTGGAGGCTCAGACACCTTCTAAATCCACCATTACAAGACTCAAAATATGTGACTAACACTACCCATAAAGTTGGTAGAATCAATTATTTTTAACAGGAAGAAAACTTTAAATTGTCCCTTCTTGGCCACACCATCAGTCGAATAGGCTACATAACTTTTCATAGAAATATGATTTGATATGAGAACATCTGTAACTGTCTGGAACATATTTTTTCCCAGGACTTTACTTCGAGCTCTCTATAGATATCAGATGTTCTCCACAGAATCTGTGACATGTCTTAGGATTCTTGAATAAACATCAGTTATGCCTCTGTCTTGAATAGTGTCAATCTGAATTGAAAATCTGCCAGCCTCCTTAACATCACCGCTAGCAGACTTCTTAATTAATCCACTGATACTGCAGATAGACATATTAAAACGAGTGTTGTACAAGTGAATCTTCTGCTTATTTTGCAAATTCACTTTGGTTTCTAAAGATTCAAACTGTATTTCAGCAAGCAGCAGTCTGAGAAATACACACAAGAGCTTATTCTCCCTGCTTGCTTTCCTGCTGTTCCTTGTCTTGTAGTGACTGGCAGGTTCTGTTACCAATGACCATAAATCTATGAAACATGCAAAATAAAAATACTTCAGCACAACTTTTATCTTCATGTACTTTTGATTATAAAATGGAAGGCTAGTAATGTGATTAATAGTCCTTATTAAATGGGAAGGCTTCATCTCTTATACCAGTTTTTCTGACACAAATGTTCCGCAAATTACATCTGAAGTACACATTACAAAAAAGAACCTTCTTAATTAATTTTAATGGAATTATCTCAGATATGCACAAAGATCTACGTACAAGGACATTCTTCTCAAAGGTGTTCAGAAATTCTAAAAACTCAGAAAGACTTATCCTCTAGAGAATAGTTAAATGATTTATAATACATCCCTACAGAAAAGCAGTATACTGTTATTAAAACCAGGGTGGGAAAAGTGCTTTCACTCACGTGAAGTGATGGTCCACTGTTATCACTAAATAAGGAAAAAGAAATGTTAAGATAATATAGCAATATAATGGATTTTTGTTCCTAACTTTTAATTACAAATATCCATATGGCATGGAAATCAGTCTGAAAACATGCATACTAAAGAGTAACAGTGATTATCTACAGTGAGATTATGGGGAAAAATTATTTTGTAGTTCTTTCTTTTCACCAGCAACACTGTGATCTACTAATACCCAAGACAGAAAGAGGCAATGTGAGATATAAGCAAAAAACAAAGGGAAGTCACAAGTTCACTGACTGTCAGAGGCAGGAGGCTCTGGGTTGGGACTGAAAACTGCCAAGTGATGCTGGTGGTCATGGCCCAGGGGCCACCCTGTGAATAGAACTGATCATGGCTCCCCTTGATTCCAGCACTTCCCCCGACATAGTCTCTAATGGCGTGCGCGCGTGCGCGTGTGTGTGTGTGTGTGTGTATGTGTGTGTGTGTGTGTGTGTGTGTGTGTGTCCTCTGCTCCCACCACTAGAGTACAAGCCTAGCTCCTGACCCAAGCCTGGGCCCTTCCAGACAGCAAATACTAAGTGCAAGTTTGTTGAATAAATTAACAGGGAGGTTTTCAGGCATAGGGGAAAGCAAGCTGACAATGACCTGTCGTGTCCATTACTTATACCTCAGGTGGTACCAGAACATGTTTTGACTTCTTCAACTTGCAGGCTAGAACCCCTATGCAGGCCCTGGAACCTGCACACTCAGTAGCTCTCCAAGGTGTTCCTCTGCTCACTAAAGTTTGAGAAACAGCACAGGGATGAGAGGAAAAGGAAGATTCTCCTGCTAATCAAGGAAGGCTTTTCATCAAGATAGCAAAAATTCCTTTAAAAAGTAATGAGAATATTTACTAAGAACTTGACACAGTATCTCACTTTCTCTTCAGTATGAGTTAGTGCCTCCAATTAGTATCAGAAAAGAGAGGATGACTTCAGGGTTGCACATTTGATTTAAAAAAAAAAAAACTTTTTAAAGCTCCAGAGAGAGCTGGAGTCCATCTAAGGTCCAGATACCTTTTCTAAGACAGGTAGGGAAGAAACACATCCCATTCTGCCCAGAGACCTAGAGGCTCTCAGGCAAAACAAACCTAGAATAAAGCAATGTTCAAAAGGAGAAAAACTTCTATTCCCCAAGAGACATTTTCAGCAAGCTTCAAGGTAGAAGCCAAGAAAGAGCTGGCCTGGGAATGTCTGGGGGGTCTCCCGGTCCCACATGCTACTGTTCGCAGCTGTACCCGCAGAGGCCTGAGTGTCGGCATCTTATAAAAGGCATTTGGAAAGGCCGCAACACTTCCTCCTCTTGCCCCAACATGAGGCCCTCCATTAAGCCGGAACGAATTCTTATGACAAGTTACAAACCGCAGGCAAAAATAATGAAAACACTGACACTGCTCACACTATGAAAAGACTTCAGGGTGCTCCTGTGACAAAGTCTTCCTTATTCACTTCACTCTCTAGCGAGTCCCCAGTGTTGGGCACCACAGCCTCCTAAACCCTGCAGAAGGAGGCAAAAAACAGAATTTCCACTGTGCCATTGCTTCAAGATCCTGAGTGAGCACTATGCACATTTGACCAAATTGGTATAGAATTTTTTTCTTTAAATCAAGAAAAAACAGGAGGAAGAGGATTAAAAGCCTAAGTTGAAAGAGCTAAGTCTTATATTCTAGTTTAGCAAAAATGGATGAGGTTTGAAACAGGTTAGTTCATATATCTGAGTGTGTGTGTGTGTGTGTGTGTGTATGTGTGTGTCTGTGTGTGTGTGTCTGTATGTGTCTGTATGTAAAGGTTAATTGATGCCTTCAAAACAAAGACCTGAACACATCTGACATGGAAAGGAGACTCAACCTCCAAATAGCCACTGGCAGATGTTGATAGGGGATTCTTTGATGAAAAAAGAGATGTTGAGGAACATGGCTCTGACATAAGAAAGAAAAGGAAAAAATCCTACACCAGTCCCTGCAGTATCTCTGGGGACAACCAGTCATCAGCCTTAATGCTGGAGAAGTGAGCTGTTGCATATTCACACCTGGAGGCGAACACATGAGCTGTGTTTCCCAAGCCCAAGTGAGGCACACACCAGAGAACCCAGAAGCAACAGAAAATCCCAAGAGAGCTCAGCAACCCCACAGGTGTGCTGATCATGGACTGAGTGGCTTCAGATTTGAATCATTAGCCTTATTTTCTTAAAAATTAATTTTATTAGCACATTTCATCTATACATAATGATCACAGTCATCATAGGGAACTTGTACCTGGCCATGAAATATCTTCAATCTTCTCTCTCTCTCTTTTCCTTCCCCTCCTTTCAACCCCTCTTCTCCTCCTTATTTACAAAAGCTTTGTTTCCCTTTCTCTTTTCCTTCTTTGGGTATTTAGACCTAATGAGGTTCCCTGCCTTCTTGCTGGTAGGCAAGTCCTAGGGACACACAGAGGGCATAAGAACTGTCCTGCTAGCACCAAAGGGCCAGCATGAGACTCTAAAGTACTGTTCAGAAAGTAATGTGAAGACTACCAGAAGAACCTAGACATAAAAGGAACTTCTTCCCATTTCCTTTTATTTCTCAATATGAAGTTGGCAACAAGAAATCTTTTGAGCTCCGATCCTAGCAAGCTGAACCTCAGAGAGTGTGAGATAACTATTTTAAAAGTATTTTTAGGACCAGGGGGGCCAGTTTTCTTACTTTCCAAAGAACTCTCAAAATTTTTTCTAAGATCCTCTACAAACTACAAAGTCAGTTAATTTATCTTTAACACTCTTGCTAGTTTTAGTCCCCTCTATCTACATGAAAGATAGCATCATTTGATGCAAAGCTATCTTGATTTTTTTTTGTTTTGAGACAGGGATTCACTATTTAGTTCAGGCTAGCTTGAACTCATTTTTCAGCCCAAGCTGGCCTCAGACTTGCAGCGTGCCCCCTGCCTCAGCCTCCTGGGTACTGGAATTACAGTTGTACACCACCACACCCAGCTACACCAATCTTAATTTATTCAGAAATTTACATTACATCCTTATTTCATGTAGATACTTATGATCCTTGAGGACACTGATAATAATTGTCAGTGACCAGATATGTCATTGTGCCCCTATAAAAATATAGTAGATCCTAGTTACCTTGACTTAAACCACTCAAAATTAGCTACAATAATGCTAGCTGCTATAGTAATGTTAACATGCCCAAATCTAATAGACATGATATAACATGATTTTACTTTGTGTGTCCTAAAAACTGTCACACAGCTGTTCCTAATCAGCAGGCCATCTCTTGTACCATCATTTGGGAATCAAGATCATTCCATTTGGTAGCAGAAGCATTCCTCTAGGGTCTTGGAGTCTTCCTTACTCTACCTTGTATTAGTCAGCTTTCTGTGCTATAACAAATGCCTGAGATCATCAAATATTGGCTCATGGTTTTAGAGGTTTTCATCCAAGATTGGTTGAAACAATTTCTTTTAAGTCTGAGGCACATCAGGGCAAAATATGTGATGGGGCAAAATTGCTTATCTCACAGTCAGATAGTAAATGAGAAAACAGGAAGATGCTGAATTCTACAACTACATTTGGGATACTCCTCAATGATGCAAAACCTTCACATTTACCAATAGTGCCTATCTGAGGAGCAACACATGTCTCTAAAACATGAATAGACCTTTCCAGGACATTTAAGGCCCAAGGTGGAACAAATCTATAGGAAAGAAAGACAGACAGACAGACAAGTTTCTGGTATTGTAAGCCACTTTTGCCACATGTTATGGGCACTAATATTTACCATAAAAGTACACCTTTTGGAGACTAGTATGACAAGAGACAGGGAATAAGGTAAAGGGAAGGTAATGGGGGTAAACATGATCAACATCATTATACACATGTACGAAAATGTCATGTTGAAACCAAATATTTTGTAAAGATGATATGAGCTAATAAAACATTTTTAAAAGGCACATCTTCTCACTAGTACTGTGAGTGTGTATCTAATCCCAACAAAAGTCCCATTTTTGCTTATTTCTTGGTACAGTTATTAACAATAATCCTTTCTGTGCTCTGATTTGATGGATATATTAATCTACTTTAAAACCATCTTACATGCAAAATATGTACTGAACAAAAAGTTTTCCAAACATCTCTTTAGTTTTCCTAGATGTTTCACTGTGGCCAGTGAGGATCTACAGAAAGTAAACTACTACAATGTAAAGAAGAAACTATCAAGAGGGGCTCATTCCATTTTACCTGACTGCCATCAACTTTCTTGTACAGTCAGTAAAATACATTCTTCAAACTTTGAACTTGACCTCAGAGAAATGTGGCCTTCTAGAACATGCATCCTCTGCCACAGTCCACTGACCATGAAAAGCCAGGGCTAAGGCTCTAAGGCACAAGTCTCACGTTGAGGCATTGCTGAATCTTTGCTTTCCAGGAAAGGACCATTACTGATAACAGGGTCGACTTTCCTTTACCAAGACAAACCAACCAAAACACCTATAATACAATCAAATACCTTTCATTGGGGTATGTAAAACATGAATAATCAGACATAAAGTCAAGAAATGCTTTCCTGACCATCCCGACCAGGGTGTATGGTGGCCAGGTAAGGACTCTCTCAGTCAGTATTCATCCCCTCACTCCTCAACCACCCTAAATCCGACTCCATCCACAGTCGCAATCCACAGGGCGGCATGGTAGCCAGACACCTGAGCTCCTACTCGCAGCCAGGCATGTCAGGATGCGAACAAGCTTGATGGATCTGGACCCAAATTCCCATAGGCTCTAACCGCATAACTTCACCAAAGTGCAGAGATCACTGCTATACAAAATGATAAAGAGAAGGAATAAGATGCAATCTCAGGTCCTGAGGCCACCAAGAACAAATACAGGAAACATTACCACAGAAGAAAATGGGAATCAGGCAGCTGAAACCTCCAAATTGGTAGCATCTGAGGTAGACACACAAGTGTAGAAATGTATGGAGCAACTCAGACCAGAGATAACATCTGAAGTAAAAAAAGAAGTGCATGAATTAATAGAATCTGAAGTGGAAAAACAACTGCAGAAACGTATAGAGGAAACTAGACCAGAAATAACCTCTGAAGTAAAAAAAACATCTCTAAATTAATAGCATCTAAAGTAGGGGAACAACTGCAGAAAGGTAAAGAGGAGAACAGAACATAAATAATCTCTGAACTAGAGAGAGAAAGGATAACTATAATGAAAGACTTAAACACTACTAAAGAAGACATTGATAAAAAAAAATAGAGGAGAACAGAAAAATGATGGATTCCCTGATTGAGCAATATAGGAAAGAAATAGATCACATGAAAAAGTTCACAGAGATATACAAGAAAATAAAATCTCAATCACAAGTTGGCAAAACCATATGAATGAAAACGAAGACGAAGTGTCAGATCTTGAAGACACAGTTGCAGATAGTGAAAAGATAGGAAATGATCTCTTAAAAACAACTAGGATGCAGGAAAAAATAATTCAGCATCTGCAAGATGATACAAAAATGAACACGTGAGATTAATAAGAATCAATGAGAAAGAAGGAGTCAACACAAATGATACAAAAAGAATATGGGAGAAGTAACAGCAGAAAACTTCCCAAATATGAGAAAACAATCAGACATTCAGGTAACTGAAGCATACAGAACTCCAAATAACATCAACCCAACTAAAAACACACCCAGACATATAATAGTCAAGATCCCAGAAATTCACAGGAACAGTCTACTAAAAGCCACTAGAGAAAAGAACAGATCATATTTAAAGGAAAACTCATTAGAATAATGGTAGATTTTTCTTCACAAACCATGAAGTCAAGAAGAGGATGGAGCAGAGTGCTTCAAGTCCTCCAGGAAAACAAATTTCAGCCCAGACTGCTATACCTGGCAAAACTCTTTTTCAAGTATGAGGGAGAAGTGGAATACTTGCATGACAAGGAGCAACTAAAGAGTTTCATGACATCAAAGCCCACGCTACACAGTATACTAAAAAATATTTTAGGGAGGGACCAAAATGCCCTGAACTCAACAAATGAGAACAGAAAGATCCCCACCAAATAGATTAACCAA